>CAJNDV010020813.1:18387-44766 GCA_905221635.1 Symbiodinium sp. CCMP2456
TCATAGATTTTACTAGGTTTAGGGTTAAAGGTTGGAATCATAATATACTCAGAGTGCAATGCCCCTTATAAGGTATGTTTATACTATACTTAGGAATGCATTATCCTAGACAGTTTAGCAAACGAGTTGTCTTCACTGGTTTGTTCTGGTTGCTTACTGTTGATATCCTTTACTTCATCGTTCGTAGGAATTTCAACTATTACGTTATTATGCTGCTTATTAAATATGACAAAATATTTCTCGAGAAACTCATCGTTTAGCAGTAATTGTCGTGTATGGTTCAACACAGTAACGATTTCTGAAGGTTTATCATCTTGCTTCTGGTATTTATGTTTATACGCTTTCCTCTTCTCTCTGCATTGAATTCAATTTGCGAATAGTTCATTAGTCTTGTTGTATCCGAACTCTTCAGTTGTTTTTTTACTGCGACACCTTGTGCATTTAACTTTTGAGCCTTCCATGTTGTATATAAAGGACACTATCCTTTTAACTCATATTTCCTTTTATCATTGAAACTCATTTCTTCCGGTTATCATTGAAACTCGCTTCTTTCGTTTATCATTGTCTTTTTTTTATAATATCTAAACATTCACAACAAGTAGAGGTGTGTTTATACTGCATTAAATACCTACCCACATAGGCATACTCATATATCCTAAAATACATCTTTTTTTTAAATTCCTTACATCTAACGCACTGCTTATCACACGGAGGATAATATTCAGTTTTAAAATCAATATTTATATTGTCCACATTTGTTGTAATCATTATAGTAAATTACAATATATTACCATAGTTCTCTCATTATGATCCTAAACCCTAAACCCTAAACCCTAAACCTATGATCAAACTGTAGGGTTTCCTTAGGCTTTATCGAAACGAGTTCAGCATTAGCACACTCTTATGGGATGCTAACGGATTACACGGTTTAGGGTTTAGAGTTTAGGGTTTAGGGTTTAGGGTTTAGGGATTACACGAACGCTTATTGTTTCACGAATTGCACAGGGTCAACCAAGGAGCACACGACAGTTTTTTACGGGCTTCTGCCAGAACAATGTAGAAAATAGTTTCTAATTTTATTTATTGAGTGAAGATATTCCTACTGTAGTTACTGTAGAACCTATTGATATACCACAGTATAAATATAAGAACAGCAAATATGAGATATGACCAAAACTACCCGCCAAAATGATTGCCGTAGCAAGTTCAACAGGAGGTGAACCGGTCTTAACTCAAAATTAAATACTAAAGATATGCCGTCGTTCATTTGAAAGAATATGTATTTTTAGCCCGAGTTTTCATGTCGATGACACGTGGACAGCAGTAAAGAAATACGTAAGCGATGTTATGAATGTTGATACAGAGAAAGAAAAGTTTATTATGAAGAATATGATCCAATACAACCCCCAACACTATAGGCCTAAACCCTGACCCTAGACCCCAGAGACCCTAAACCCCAAACCCGAGCCCCAAACCCAACACCGAAGCCGAACACCCAAGACCCAAAGGATCCTAAAATTCTCAGAAGTCTAGGACCTTTTCAGGTGGGGAGTTACCGTTATAGGAGCCTTATAGAAGGTCTATATACCCTATAGAAGCCTTATAGAAGCCCTATATACCCTAAAGTCCCCACCTGTACCCTAAACCCTAAACCCTAAACCCTAAACCCTAAACCCTTAAAGGAACCCTAAACCCTAAACCCCTTTAAGGAACCCTAAACTCTGTACCTGTAGTTTCCTTCAAAGAAGGTGTTGAGCTTCTGCCGCCAGGCTCCATGGCTGGTTGGAGCTTTCCGAGGTGCCGTGTTCCGACCAAGCCCTCGTTAATGTAGGGACCTTACTTAAAGGATCAAGGGACTTAGGCTCCTATATTAGGCGCCAGGAGCTTAGTGCGTAGGGCCTGAAGGATTTAGGGTTTTTGGGGTCTAGGCTTATGGAGTTTACCCCCCCACTTAAAGGATCAAGGGACTTAGCAAGTAGGGTTATAACTAGGGTAACTATACTTATAACCCCAATTGGGGGAGTTATAACCTTACTTACTAAGTCCCATGATCCTCCAAGTAATAATTACCTATACTACCTTGGGGTTTCCTTTTTATAATTATAGTAATCATAGTATAGTATACGCCAAACCCTATTCTGATTATTAAGGCCCCTATATTGCAAGAACCCTTTAGGGTTCAGAGCTGCCCAATATAGATGTTTACGGGTTTTTAGGGTGTGGGATTTATAGGCTTGATATTAGGGATGTAGATGAATTCAGAGACACCGATTCCGGCACCCTTCTAAGATACCTGTGAATGGATTAGGAGGCAGGGCCGGAGTACGGCTCTTCGAGAGACAGCCCTGCCCGGAACCCTAAACCCGAAGTCCCCAACCCCTGAATCCCTAAGCTCTGACCTAAACCCTCAAGCTCCACAGTCCAAGCGTAAGCCTCAAGCTGCGAAGGGGGGAGACGCCAGCGAGGGCTCCGTTGCCTGCCACGGCCTCGGGCCAGGATGGAGTCGCCCCAAAGAATGTTTTCAAATGTTTTCCAAAGCACTTCTAAAGTAGAAAAGGGACCCTCGACCCAAACCCGGAACCCAAAACCCTAAACGCAAACTCATACACCCTAAACCCTAAACCCGAACCCCCAAACCCAAACTCATGGACCCTAAACTCTAAACCCAAACCCCTAAGCCCCACAGGGCTTCTGTGAGTAGCTTTACATTCAAGCCTCTGCATCTATTGGTAGCATGATCCCTCGGGCAGACGCCATTTCAACGCCTCTAAGGCTGCATCTCGCTTTCCCATGGTCTTTCCACTCCAAACCCTAAACCCCTAAACCCCTAAACCTCTAAACACCTAAACCCTAAACCCCTAAACCCCTTAACAAAATAAACCCTAAACCCCTTAACCCCTAAGCCTCCAAACCCCTAAACCCTAAACCCTAAACCCCGAAGCCCTGAACCCAACGACAAAGGCTTTGTTGGCCTTTCGTCCCAGGCCTTAGAGGCTGAACTCTAAAGCCACGCCCTTCCCTGCCATCTTTCAAGTTTATTCATACTATCTACATACTAAAAGCTAGCTATACTAATAGTTACTAATAGTAAAAACAAGAATACTAATCATAGTAAGGATATCAATCAGAATAATGGTAGTATTTATAATAGCAATAATAGCATATACGAGCAGTAGCTCCCGAGGCTGGATCGCGACGCTGCACCTGCTGGAGGAAGGCAAGGGCCCCGCTTGTGGGCTTGGGGCTTCGAGTGCAGGCGGAGGGTTTCGTGTTTGGTCGGGGTGCCAAAGCCCGCACTCCAGAGTTCAGGGTTTGGGTTCGGAGTGTAGGGTTTAGCTGGCGGAAGAGTTTCGAGTTTAGGGTTGTCGAGTTTCCGAATTTGGGCAGGAGCCCTGAAGAATCAGCATAGCCTTACACTGCAGACTCACCTCTCTGATCTCAGACCTAGACCTAGTCTTGGTGATAGTTGGCCGGAATCGAAAAGGACCCCGCAAGGCTTGGCAGATGAGATTAGGGCTTGAGGGGTACACCACTTTTCCCACTGTAAAGAGTGCGCAGGATAACACAGGACTTTGTGGACCGGCAGTTCGAACTGCCACACATAGCAGCCGGGTGTGGACGTTGTGGTGAGCGATCGAAACGTTCAAAACGACAACCTGGTAACTATGACGGTAGCGCGAGAAGGTCAAATGTCATGAACACCAGGACCCGGCTTCGGAACTCAACGGCTTCAGTGCCTTGAAGTAAACCTCTACCCCAACTTCCTAGATCTGGTACCCTAGCCCTAGACCCCAACCCGGAAGCTCTAAACTTCAGTTCCAGACTTTAGGATGTACCGCTTGCCAAAGAGCCCACAAGTGCGCACAGATGAGCTGCCCTGGTACGGCCCGTCCTTCGGCGAGGAGCCGGAGGCAGCCCTTTCAAGGCTTTTTGATTTTCGACCCTAAGCCCCAAACCCTAAACCCTAAACCCTAAACCCTGTGAGCACTTCCTAGCAGACTGCAGTGTAAGGTTACCGGTTGCAGCAAGTTTGCGATGCTCGGCTCTTCAAAGCTTGCAGCGCTGGGTGCTTGCAGGTTCTCGAACATCACCTACCAGGTTTGAGGGTTTAGGGTTTGGGATTTGTGGTCTCATTGAAAGCCATCTTACCAAACAAGATAGGTTCTAAGGGCCCTTGGATCCGTCTTAAGCCATATACGCACCTCCATCAAGCAAAGCCCCCGAAGCCCAAAACCCTAAAGTCCTAAACCTCAGCCCCAAAGACCTATAGCCTGAGCGCCTAACAGCCCCCAAAACCCCCGGAACCCTGAAGCTCTAAACTTAAACCTTACACCCCGACCCCGAAACCCTAAACCCTAAACCCTAAACCCCAAACCCCAAACCCTAAACCCTAAACCCTAAACCCTAAACCCTAAACCCTAAATCCGAAACCCTACCCAACCCGGCGCAGGCCCTGGGCCAAATCAAGGTCGAGCTCCTCCCGGGTCGTCGGCTGCAGACGCTGCCGGGCTGCAGCGCAAGCATCGGGCTACAGGGTTGGAGGGTTTAATGTAGGGGACTTCATGATTATCTATACTATTTTAGGGGCCTCCTCCTTAGAATTGTAGTATAATGGGCCCCCAAACCCTATTCTACTTATTGAGGCCCCTAGATTAAGGGTTTCCAGGGTTAGAAATTGGAGTTCAGGGTCGGGCTTTCCTTGGAGAATTGAAACGTTTTCAAAGTGCCAGGCGTTGTTGAAGGGGGTTGCAGACCAGAGTGTTATAGCTACAGCTATGTTATGGCTCCTGTGGCGCATACGCATAGGGCATAGAGTTTTCGAGTTTAAAACGCAATTGGGCTTACCATCTTCGTGACCTTGGCCGCGCTGCAGCGCGTAGCAGAGCTCTGAAGAGAACGAAGGCCAAACATGAACCCGCACGGAACACGCATTGCAAGAAGGCTGCTACTTGCATTAGGCGCGTCGGGGTTTGCACGATGTCTCGCGAAGTTTCAGAGCAACGGCCTCCGGACCCCTCAACCCTAAGTCATGGGCCACAATTCTGATAACCCCTGAATCTGAACATGTCCGGTAGCTTGAATCTGTCTGGCCAAGGAGCATCCGCATCGAAGATGAGGACCTGATTTCAGGTGTTCGGGCTTCAAGCTTTCTGGCCTAGTGCCTTAGTGGTGGGTTTCAGGATTGTTTCTTCATAGCTGGCGAGCAACACCGGAGCCTCAATCGAATCCAAAGGCTAAGGACTTAAATAGCCTGCGGAAAGTCCCAACACTTCCTGGCGATTTCCGGGGATTCGCTTTGTAAAGGTTTACGGTTTGGGCTTTTTCCTCATGGGATTTAAGTGTTCAGGGTTCCATAAAGAGGGTCGTCCTGGGGCTTTTGGTCATCATGGTCCTCCGTGGGATCTGCGGTATCGAAACAGATCATATTTGTAGCAGCGAATACTTTGAGAACGAAGCCGATGAAACGATTGACTGCTTTGAGGGAGCAGAATGTAGACAGGCAGTTGATCTTTCTTGTCTGCGAGGCTATTGCGGTGTAGCTTGCTCATCTTTCCTTGCGAATCCTTCCCTTGACTTCTGACTGGTCGCACAATCGGGGTTGGCTTCGCTTCCTTCGAAACACTGAAGCCGCTACGCGCGTCAAATCAAAGTCTTCCAAACAACGACAGCAGACCCCAACCCGGTCTTAAAAGCTCCGCTCTTCGCCAGCTTTCATGCAAAGGTGGACTCGAAATCAAACTTCGCAACCTGCGAGTCGGAAAGCCAACTTCAGGAAGGAGAAGTCGTAGTCGGTGCGACGCTGAAGGAACGTAGTAAAAAGCATTCCTGTGAACTACTGAAAGGCAACGCCGAGATCACGGGGCTTTGCCTGCAAAGCCCCACTTCGGTTTAGAGTTTAGGGTTTAGGGTTTAGGGTTTAGGGTTTAGGGTAAGGGTTTGGGGTTTACGGAATAGCCTTTGATCTTCGGTTTTGCGGCCACCCCGATTTTCTTCTGATTCTGGGCCGTGTTCGGGTTTAGGGTTTAGGGTTTAGGTTGGGGGTAGGGTGTTGTGGCGAGTCTACTTGACTTGCGTTGTTCTCGTTCTTTTGGGCACCTGCGGAACATTGCCTACTATATACGGGTCGGAATAGTTAGTACTACACTTCCATTATGGCCCTTGATTACATATAACTTACCCCAAAACCTTATTCTACAACTTAAGGCGATTAAAGCCCCCACATTCCCTACACCCTAAACCCTAAACCCTAAGCCCATTCCTAAACCTCCGGCGCAGGATGACGACTGGCAGTCTCCCACGCTCGGAGCCCATGGGAGAAGGTATGTCGAACGGGGGCGTCGCAACAGTTTCAGTACTGCGGTTGGTCGGTTCTTTTTTGGTTGGTTTAGGGTTTGGGGTGCCCGTGTACCCCCCAGAGGGGGGGAATCTCATACCTTAAAACCTTCCAACCCTAGTTGAGTGCGAAAACAACCACATAGCACCAGTCTTAAGCATACCGCAAACTCCAGAAACCCCTGTAAAGCCTGCAGGAACATGTAAAACCTTTGTGAACCTTTTCCTAACCCTATCACACCCCGAATCCGAAACTCAAAGTTCTCAAAGCCTGCAAACACCCCAACTCCCCTGTAAATCGGTTTAGGGTTTAGGGTTTAGGGTTTAGGGATGCAGTAAAGGACCTAGCCGTGATAAAGCCACTTTGCAAACACACTCGCAGAACCTCGCAAAACCCTAATCCCTGCAAGCTTTGCAGGACCAGGAATACCCTAAACCCGAAACCCTAAGCCCTAGACACTAAACCCTAAACCCTAAAGCCTTACAAACCCTGATAAACCCTAGACCCTCAACCCGAAACACCCTAAACCCCAAACCCGAAACCCTACTTGGAGGATAATGGGACTTAGTAACTAGGGTTATAAATAAGGTAACTATAATTATAACCCCAACTAGGGTACTGAGAACCTTACTTACTAAGTCCCATGATCCTCCAAGTACACTGAGACCCTAAACCCCTACACCCCTAAACCCTAAACCCTAAAGCCTCAACCCGAAACACCCTAAACCCCAAACCCGAAACCCGAAACACCCATAACCCCAAACCCGAAACCCTAAACCCCAAGCCCGAAACCCCTAACCTGAGAGCAAGAGCTGTCCAGGCCCTTCCGGCGCCGCGCCACCGAGGAGATCGCCGCCTCCACCGCGGCGGCGGAGAACGCGGCCGCAGGTTTCAGCTGTCTTTTGCTGAACGTCTACCAGCTTTGTTTGGGCTTTTTGTAGGGGTTTCATTCAGTTTCATTGGTTTCGTGGAGTTTCATTGGGGTCCACTCAGGCGGTTGTTCTTTGACGACGGGCTTCCTATGTTCTTGTGGGGTTCCGCGCCCAGGGCGCGGATCGGCTCTTGGGTGATGTTGTGGATTTTCGATTGCTGCGTACTGCGGGGTACGAGTCTGATTGCTTTTGCGCCTCAAGGTGCTGCAGTTCAGGATGTATCTCCAAGCCTTACTCCCAAAACTGTTTGCTTCGACTTTTGGGTAATGTAGCAGCCCCCAAGTAATTACCAATACTTTTATGGGGTTCTTTATATTATACATAGTATAATATGCCACAAAACCTTATTCTAATTCTTAAGTCCCCACATCATGCGAGTTTCAGGAGGCACGGTTCCCAAAACAGAGCGCTGTTCACCACCAGTTTGATTTCGTCCCCCTGATCCTCCTGATCTTCCCAGGTTTGGGGGTTGGAGGTTGATAGGGTTTGGGGTTTATAAGGGTTTAGGGTCTAGGGTTTGGAAGGGTTTAGGGTGCCGTTTCAGACCATGTGGAGCCACACGTGCTCTCACCTCTGTGCCAGGTGGTGCATTTGTTTTTGGCGGCGGCCGCTGATGCCCTGACAGCTGTGGAAGTATCTGTACATTAATGCGGCTCTTCTCGTAATCATGCTTCTGACTGGTACACCATGACGGTGACTTCATTGAGGTTTCGACTGTCCGTTTTGAACAAACTTCGTTTCCGAAGAGAAGAAGCTGGGAGATGTGATGTGCGAGGTTTTGGCGGTCCCAAACTGTTGACACCATGGGGCTTATGGCAATATCCTGAATCGTAATTCCCGCAAAAAGCGATAGCTATACTGGTTAGAAGGAAAGGCAATTGCGACCTGCGCCTTGTTGTTCGGAAGTTTTCCCCCGCTGGGCACCCAGCCGTTAACGGAGCGCTGCGACGGAAAAGAGGCGGAGCACCTGCTGGGATTCCGGGTTTTCGGTTAAGTCTAGGGTTACTGAGCCTTACAGTACCGTTTTGGGTAATGTAGGAACCTGATAAAAGAAACCCTGGGCCTTTATTAGGGTTCCTCGTATGAACCCTTAAGATATTGGGGTTGTTGGGCCAGGGTTTCTTAATCAGGTTCCTACATTAGTGGAGTCTGTGCTTCAGGCCTTTAACCCTAAACCCTAAACCCTAATAAACCTTACCGTTTAACCCTAAACCCTAAACCCTAAACCCTAAACCCTAAACCCTAAACCGTGCTTCAGGCTCCTAGAGCCTCACTCCTAAACCTGCGACGAGGAGCTGAAGAGTTGGTATTTTAGACCCTAAGCCCTAAACCCTAAACCCTAAAGACGAGGAGCTGAAGAGTTGGTATTTTAGACCCTAAGCCCTAAACCCTAAACCCTAAACCCTAAACCATAAAGACGAGGAGCTGAAGAGTTGGTATTTCGCCGTGCCCTCGGACCCCGAGGAGGCACGTGTGGACTTTCAGGATCCCTGAACGCTTCTTCGCAGGTTCCTTTAAGGATTCAACAAGGGTTCCGGGTTTAGGGTTCAGGGTTTAGGGTTCCTTCAAGGGAATAATACGGGTCTGTGTGGTTTTGCCATTGGGCTTTTAGGGTTCTATACATGTTACCTCCTTCGCATCTATAAGGGTTCTTTCGCGGATCTAGAAGGGTTACGTGTTGTTTGGTGGTTTTGGAGGGGCGCAACTTTTGTGGCTTCTACTGTCACCGTGGGCGCTGTTGAGCTTAGGAGCTGGGTTGAGGGCTCGGGGTTGTTGTTTATCAAACCTTGCAGAACCAGATAGAGCCCTAAACCCTAAAGCCTAAACCTGAAACCCCTAAGCCCCTAAACCCTAAACCCTTAAATCATTATCAAATCACAGCTTGCAGCAGCTTCTCAACGCCTGGGCATGTCCTGCAGAGGCGCTGCCGATGATGGAACCACCAGAAAGCCCCATCTAAAGCCCCATCTGAAGCCTCTAGCACCGTCTAAAAGCTAGCTGACAAGACAAGACTTTCCCATCGCTCTGTATGTCGCAGATAGGCCTTCTGTCTGCAGCCCCCTGAATCTCAATTCCGAAATCCTCCCAAAACTGGAAGCCATATCAATCCCCTAAACCCTAAACCCTAAACCCTAAACCGTCTTTGTTCGAGTTGCCCAGCTCGGTGAGGCACGCGCCGCTGCGCGGCTGGCGCCCCCGACGCGGCCGCCGGTCGCGCTGCTGGAGGCAGCGATACACGGAGCTGTCAGGTTTTGATTAGGACCTACTTGGAGGATCATGGGACTTAGTAAGTAAGTAAGGTTATAAGTACCCTAATTGGGGTTATAATTATAGTTACCTTATTTATAACCCTAGTTACTAAGTCCCATGATCCTCCAAGTAGAGCATTGGGGTTTGGCTCGGCTCAGGGATTTTTCAGAGCTCCCACCCAAAGTAGGGTCTCCTCTACGACCCCGAGCCTGCTGCACGTGAAGTCTTCCAAAGAAGTATCGGGAGCCTGCATTTTCAGTCATCTGCAAGAATCCGAAGACGTTTCATCAATTCTTTCTGCAAGTTTGGGGGTTTACTCTCATCACAGTGGTCCTGCATCGCAAAAAGCGGTAGAGTTTTCGATGTACGTCTGAAAATTCAATCGCACCAAGTTTACGCATAGGTTCGTCGATGAAACCAGGCCCAGGGCTCCTGGAAGAGCGTTGTAACAGGGAGCTGCCATGAACCCTGAACCCTAAACCCTAAACCCTAAACCCTAAAACCCTAAAACCCTAAACTCTATGGAAGCCTCCACATTTCGACCTTGAAGCACCAAATCCCGAATCAGCCGAAGCTCCACTGCTCCTTTCCCTGAACCCCTGGAGAATGATAAAGACAGTGGTGATGATGATGATGATGATGATGATGACGTTTCATGATGATGAAAAAGAAGATGATGATGATGATGATGATGGCAACACAGACAGGGGTAGTGCTGTAGTGCTGATACTAGCAAGCTTACATGCGGATAACCCGAAACCCTACACCCCTTTACAGACATACTGCAAAGGAGGCTGCAGCCGCTGCACAGGCGGCCGCGAGTACGGAAAGGGGGTGGGGGGTGCACCGGGGTTTAGTTGACGAGTTTAAGATTGGAGGTTTAGGGTCAGGGGTTACGCGTTCGGATTTCAGGGGTTCCAGAGTTGACGGAGATGATTTCAGATTCAGATTTGCAGGTTTAGAGTGAGGAATTCGTATTGCACTGTTTGCAAAGGTTATTTAGTCGTCCATTCTATTGCACATAGACCTTGTTGAGAAGTATATGAGTCCGTCAGGATTGCAAAAGCTCATAACCTCGGGTTGCAAGGTTCTCAGCAAAGGTGCGAAGAATGCCAAGCCACCCAAACTTAACACGCAGCGGAGTGTAGAGTTGGAGTCTTAAACCCTCAACCCTAAACCCTAAACCCTAAACCCTAAACCCTAAACCCTAAAACCCTGACTGGAGGTTCAAAAGCTGAAGGCAGCGAGTCATCAGTCCGTACGAAGCAAGAAGTATTCGAGGAAGGTCCAGGGTTTGCTCCGGCTGGTTTGCCTGGTCTGCTGCCTGCAGATCAGGGTTTAGGGTTTAGGGTTTAGGCAAACCTGAAGCAAAAACTCATACTGCCAACGTCTTGGACCACAAGAGGTGTAGGTTTTGGAGTTTGAGGGTTTCGGAGACTCGAAACCTAAACCCCGAACCCCTTTCATTGCTCTTGCTTATTAGCAACAAGAAGCACATAGCCACAGGGTGATGAAGCCTACCCCTTATAGGGGCATTCCCTCCAAAAAGCTCATGTTTAGATGATTTGTTGGGTACCTGGTGGTGGGGACCTATTGCTAAAACACGATTCCCAGGCACAGGGGTCCTTTCCAGGTTTGCACACAGTTGCTGGTGCTGGGTGGGATGACGGAGAGCTCAACCTAAACCCTAAACTCCCTTTAACCGATGATACTACGGTCAGCGGTTCATGGTGGATGACACAGTAGGGTTTAGGGTGTAGGGCCAGCGATGCCTTAGCAACCCTTGCCGTCCCTTTTCCGCCTGGGCGCTCTTGCAAAGCAGACCCTATGAGCCCTGAGGCATAGTAGAGTATGCCCATGCCATGCGATACCATATTCGAGGCGGAGCGGAACAGGCAGTTTGCGCCGCCCACAGGCGTCCCTGATGTGTCGGTGCTTGGGAAGAAATAGGGTGCAGCCTAGGGGCCTGAATATCGAACTAGTTTTGCAGGTGTTCCCGTTTGCTAAGGGGACATGCGACGTTTCGGACATAGTCTCGGTTTAAAGGTTCTTCGTCTTCCTCACCTGTTGGGGTTGCTGCTGAACGTGCCAAAGGGCGGGCTACCTATAAGTACAGATCCGACAACCTTTCTTGGCACACAGGGCTCGCTAACTGCCGTTAAGCTTCATGGACTGTTGTTTGGGATGCATCTCTTGCAGCCTGTAGAGTCCTTCAGAAAAAATAGTATTCCTTAGCAGTCCTTACTATGCTGACGGTATTGTAAGACACGCCCAATACCCTCTGGCAACGACTAAAAGCACGTTCTGAGGGCCACAACAGGGTTACCAGCTGATTTCAACTCTTGATCGTCTGGAAAAGCAGCACCGGGCTTGGCAGCCCTAAACCATCCTAAACCCCATGGTCTCGTGTCGAGCTAGGATTCGTTCTAGTTGCCATGGCGCTTAAGGTTTCAGGGTTGCCTTTTTGGAGCTGGCTGGCACTGACCTGG
Organism: Symbiodinium sp. CCMP2456; assembly: GCA_905221635.1. NCBI lineage: Eukaryota > Dinophyceae > Suessiales > Symbiodiniaceae > Symbiodinium > Symbiodinium sp. CCMP2456. Next base: position 30,393 of record CAJNDV010020813.1, read on the forward strand.
GCACTGGAGGTTGGACCTTTGGCAAGTGCACCGCACGGCTCATCACAAGCTCGATCAAATAGATGTGATTCACTCTGTCCATAAGCCTTAAACTAAGGTGAGAGCACCCGTGGTATATTGCAGTTTCGCAAAACAGGCAACCCCTGGCGTGAACCCCAAATCATGGCAGCCATATTGCAAAGCGTCCGGCCCCCGAAACATGAACCAGAAGCAGACTGACGCATACTTCTTGGTTGCGGTTTCAAATGCTGGCCCCGATCTCTCTGCGATGACGAGCAAGCCCGACCAACTGGCACCGCCACTGGGCACACTTTGGGAAAGTTTGTGATGTAACCCTAAACCCTAAACCGACTCGAATCAAGCGTGTTGTTGAACATTCAGAGGTTCAGGGCTTAGGGGAGTGTTTAAACTTTGCAACGCTGTTCCGTAGGCCTCCTTTCAGATCTATGCTTGAAACAGGTATACCCCATATCAAAACCCAGTTCTTGGAGGTTCGGAGATGCAAGTTTTTGGGTTTCCTGCTTGCGGGGGGTTGGATTTTGGAGATCTTCTCGGGAACGCCGAAATATAAATAGATCTTCTATCTCGGCCGCAAGCTATGGGGGGAAGCAGGGCAGATAGAAGAAGACAGGGGGGTGCCCCATTTACGTCTTCAGATTGGAAAGCCCTAAACGCTTGAATCCTTCAACCCCAAACCCCTGGTTATCCCAGTATATCGGCCTTACACAAACCCCCCTAAACCCTAAACCCCAAACCCCTAAACCCTAAACCCTAAACCCCTAAACCCTAAACCCCTGAACCCTGAACCCTGTGGAGCCCCGAACCCCGAAGACCTTACGCCTCTCTTTAAAGCTAGGTTCCTGAGTAGTACCCTTTTGCACCTTTTTATTCTATGGTTCCCTTAGAAAAATGAATAACAGGAAAAAGGGCACCCTTATTATTAAACCCTAAACCCTAAACCCTAAACCCTAAACCCTAAACCCTAAACCCTAAACCCTAAACCCTAAACCCTAAACCCTAAACGGAACCTAGAAAGGCTGGTCCAAGTTGCCGCCTTTTTGAGGCCCAAGCAGCTGGGCGATGCCACCCTTGTGCCGGACCCCGTCCCAAGCCAGTTCGAGCTGCTCTTGCGGCAGCAGGACCCCAGCGGTCTTGGGTTTAGGGGTTTAGGGGTTTAGGGGTTTAGGGTTTAGGGTTTAGGGTTTAGGGTTTAGGGTTTAGGGTGTCTTGTTGCGTCTTGTGTGGCTTTTTTTTCGGGTGTTCAACGGGTTTCATGTGGGGGTTGAGGGCTTCAAGCTTACGAAGCGAGTTTTGAGATGTAGGGTTTAGGGTTTGGGGTAAGGGCTGTGCTGGGCTTCTATGAGGTTTTATGTAGTTCTATGAAGGCCCCTGCATGTTTTCGCAAGTGCTTCGGAAGGGATCCTTTAGGGTTTCGTCAGAGTCCAACAATGAAGGCTCGAGTGGGCTCTCGAGGGGTTCTGGTGTAACCTATACAGCCAACCCTAAACCCTAAACCCCAAACCTCTCAACCCCTAAAGCCCTAAACCCTAAACCCGTCAAGCATCCAGCGCTAGCTCGGAACCCGAGCATCCTGGAACCCTGAAAAGCCTTAACAACGATACTCTTCCGAATCCCATAAGGCCTGTGCAAGACCCTCATAAACCCACGGTTTAGGGTTTAGGGTTTAGGATTTAGGGAGTCTTAGGTCCAAGAAGTCCGGAAGGGCATGCGCCCCCGGAGTCCTGAGATCTGAGAGCCTCTCAGACTCTCGGCCCTTGCTTCTCCTTATTCATTATCATTCTTAGCGCGTTCATCAGTAGTATTAGGTATTTGTTCAAAGCTCCTTTCAGCGCTCAGTACTATTATAATTATATATATATATATATTACTAGTAACTAGTATTGAATTGTCATTCGCAATAATAAAACTTTTAGCTTTTTTTCTCAAGAGTCCTAAATTCGCCCGACGCCCGGCAGGGCCACCAAGAGCCCCCCGTCCCTGCCGGCCGCGCCAGGAGCAGCGCTTGAAGACGCACTTCGACCAGGCGGCCGGGAAGGAGTTTAATGTAGGGGCCTAAATAATTACCCATAGTATTTTTGGGGGTTCCTTACTCGAATTATAAATTACAATATATAATATACCCCAAAACCTTATTCTTTCTTCAAGAGGGTGCACCTGTCACCCTGCTTTTCTTTGCTCGCCAAGACGTTCAGTCCGCTCCACCCCCAAAACCCTATTCTAATTATTAAGGCCCCTACATGAATGTGGGTTTTGGTTTCGTTTTCCCAGCAATTCTTTTTGATGAGGGTTGCCTATTTTTAGGCCCTTTGTTTCTAATTCGGGCTTTAGTATGCTTCCTGGTTTCCAGAAGGACTGTACAAGGCTTTTGTATGAGTTTCACAAGTTTCAGGTTTTTTTTTTACCTTTGGGGGTATCGGGGTTTAGGGTGTGCGGGTGTTTATCAGGGCCTGTTCCATAAAGGACCAGATGTTCGGAGACAAGCTTGAGAAAGCAGGAGATCCAGTTTGTCTTGTTCAGCTTGGGAATGAGCCAAATGACATCCGACTAAGGCATTTCAAGAGCTCTGGTTTTGTCTAGGACTTCGGAAGCGATTTGCTTAGGAGTTGAGTTTCGGCACGACGGTCGATCCGAGTGTGCTGTCTATTTCTGAAATTTCGATTTAGTGTTGGGGCCTGCTGGCAGTGGGTTTGGAGGATTGTACCCTAAGCCCTATAAGCGCAAACCAGTGAACCCAAAACCTTGACGCCACTAACTAAAGCTCTAAACCAACTTCCTGAAGTGTTTTTTCTTAGTTTGCTGAGCCCTTTGAAACCCAAAGTGGAGTTTTGATCTCAAGCTCTGCAGTCGGATTTCCCAGACGCAATATGTGTGTCAACTCCGGATGAACCTGTGGAGCATCCATCGTCAGAGCTTTGGGTTGTTCAGGGTTGGATTGGGTAAGGTTGGGATGCAGTGCCAGCCGTGAAAGAACACGGCTTCCTGGATAACAAAAAGGGGCCTTAAACATTAGAATAGGGTTTGGGTATATTATACTCTAATTATAATAAGGAGCCCCCAAGACCCTATTCTAATTATTAAGGCCCCTGCATTAATGATTTCGAAGGTATTCATTCGACAAATCCCATCAGGACTTCCGGGTTGCAGCCGGCTGAACGGAAGCCTGACATTGATCTCACTACACGCGGAAGCCTCACACCGATCTCATTAAACCACGAGACCCCAAACCTTAAACCCCAAACCCTAAAGTCTAAACCTTATATAAACCCGAAGCCCACTGAACCCTATTTCCTTTCTTCGCTGCATCCTAAAACCGTTTTGCTCGAGACCTTCATTCCACACCTCTTCTTGGAGGTTCACGGGTACCTAATCTGGGTTCTATGTGCAGGGTTTCGGGTTATAAGTAGGGTTACAAGTCCCACTGTGGGTTATAGATATAGTTACCCTGCTTATAATCCCCTAAACCCTAAACCCTATAATCCCCTAAGCCCTAAACCCAAACCCCCCCGAGCCCTAAACCCTAAACCCAAAACCCTAAACCCACGAACCTCCAAGTTGAGGCGGTGCAGCGCCTGCTTCGGAACAATGTCGGTATCGACTCTCATGGTGGCTTTGACGTTTACGGGTTTCGGTTTAGGATCTGAGGTTTGAATGGGGTTTGGGTCCGCGTGTTGGGGCCAGGGCTTGTGGGGCGTAGCACTTGGGCCTGTCAACTGGATTCCCCCAAGAGTAGTAAGACCATGGGGTTCGTACTTTGGGAGTAGATGGAATTTGATTGATGAGAGCGCCTCGCAGATTGAGGAGCCATCGAGCTCCCTGCAGGGATGGGTGATTTTTGGCCTCCAGCTACGTAGGGCTTGGACCGTGCTGTTGGGTTAGGCTGGCGTTTATTTCAACTAGTTAGCGATACAACTGCCCCCTCCCCGATGCCCACTGCTCGGATCTCCCACGAAGGTTTGGGTTTAGGGTTTAGGTTTTGAGGCTCAAGGGTATATAACTTGTGGGATCTTATGGTAGGGTGGGGTCTCAGGGTTTAATTCTTTGGCTCTCGAGCTCTAAGATGTTTTAAGCTTACGTCGTCTACCGTCGTACACCCTGACCAGGAGTAGGCGCTTCACAGCAGCCCGAACCCCTCGACATTACTACTACTACTACTACTACTACTACTACTACTGCTACTACTGCTAGTGCTATTATTTCTGCAATTACTATTACTTCTACCACCACCACCACCACCACCACCACCACCACGACTACTACTACTACTACTACTACTACTACTGCTACTACTGCTACTACTACTACTACTACTACCACTATCACTACCACTACTAGTACTATTACGACGACGAAGACTGCTGCCAGGACGACGAGTATTCGTACCACCATCACCACATGTTGCCGCCACTACTGCTACAGTAACGGCGACCACTCCTACTACCCCCATCGCCACCTGCTGCTGCCGCTGCTGCTACGGCAACGACGACGACTATACTACTACTACTACTAGTACTACCACCACCACCTGCTGCTGAAACTGCTGCTGCGGCAACGTCGACGACTAAAACCGCTTCCACTGCACGACCACTACTAGTACGTCCACATCTACACCTTGTTCTACTGCTTTCGACCAGCTATTAACTACTACGACGGAAGCAGCAGCAGAGGAACTACTGCAATGGAGACTTGCCTAGTCAGGTTTGGGTCTCTGAGCCCCGAGGCGGTGATCCCTAGAGCCTTTGATTCTCATATCCAAAACTTAAACCCTACCTAACCCCCCCAAAAAAAAATAGGAAAAATAATTGACCAAGACACATCAAAGGCGATTATTTTACATGCTTTTGGGGTCCAGGTAAGCCCACAGCCCGAAGCCAACCGCAAGGCCGAGATGCCGATTGCCACCGTGGCCCTCAGCACGTGGTCCCTGTTGCGATGCAGAGGGCTGGGACAGGACCGAGTAATATAGGGGCCTTGCACCATTATACTATGTTTATAATAGGGAACCCCCAAAATACTATTGGTAATTATTTAGGCCCCGACATTACGCATGATGAGTTAGCTCCAGAGCATCTCGTATGCTGAAGCGACTCGAGCTGTCACGTGTCAGCTGTCGAACCCTTCAAGTCTGCGGGTTCTGCAAGAACCCCAAGGGTCCAAAGGACCCGATAATCAGGTACTTAGGTTTCGGATAGTAGTCATGTAGGTTACTATTTGGGAGAGTATATGATTATTACCCATATAGGTCCCATAGTCGTTCCTTTTGGGATTACCTACTGAAATCCGCAAGAGAAGCCACAAAAAGGAACTACTATGGGGCCTATGGGTAGGTACCCAGGACCCTAAACCCTAAACCCTAAACCCTTCAATTCCGGGGCTCTGGGGATCTCTGGGGTCTCCGCAAACCTGGAGGATGTGGGGACGGCTGCAGCCGCCGACGGGGATCTCGGCAGAGTGGCGGCGAAACGCCGGGGACCCGAACGCGTTTAGGGTTTAGGGTTCAGGGTTCAGGGTTTAGGGTTAGGGTTTAGGGTTTAGGGTTTAGGGTTTAGGGTTTTTTTTGCGTTTCTGTTCAAAAGGGGAGGATCCTGAGACGGACTTGCAAGTTTCGGCCAGACAACCCGGAACCTGCTGCCTAGTCATCTGTCTGGTGCTTAGTAGGGATTGGGGTTTAGGGTTTAGCGGTTTAGGGTGTAGGGTGTAGGGTTTAGGGTTTAGGGTTTAGGGATTACTATAAGGGACCTTAAAGGGACTATCATAGGGATCCATTCCCCCATTCCCTGCTAAGCACCAGATAGTCATGCGAAACCTTGGTATCCGGGGCAAGGGGGTTTTGCCTGTTGTTGCAGACATTGGACTACCTGTGTTTGACTCTAAAAACCCTAAACCCTAAACCAGAGCCTCTTTGTGGCAGGACAGGCTTCAGTGCATTTTCGTAACTACACATGGGTAGTTTTCTAAATTAGGGCCCCTTTTAGGGCCCTTTTTTTGTAAGGGTGCCGTACGATATTGGGGACCCAAAACGGGACCTTAGTTTAGAGAACTACCCACATGGTGATAAGCCCCAAGACCTCAAGGCCCAACGCCAAAATCCCCTGCCGGATAGTCGCCGAGGTGCGGTCGAGGTTCTCTCCACTCTCGGCACAGGCCCGTTGCCTCTTGAGCCGCGCATCGAGGGTTGGGCCCGTCGATGTGTCTTTGGTTAGGGTTTAGGGTTTAGGGTTTAGGGGTTTAGGGTTTAGGGTGATCAACCTTCAGCATGTCTCAATCTAAACGTTGTCCGTCAGTCCGTTTGTCCGTCCGTCCACCTTTTCGTCTGTGTGTCCGTCCGTCCGTCCCGTCCGTCCGTCCGTCCGTCCGTCTGCATGCGTTTATGCATGCATGTATGTATCTGCGTGTATGTATGTCTGCATGTCTGTATGTCGGTATGTAGGCAGTTCAGCAGGTGGGTAGGTAGGTAGGCAGGCAGGCAGGTAGGCAGGTAGATACTTAGCCATCTGTCTATGCATGCATGCACGTATGCTTGTATGCATGTCTGTGCAGATGCGTACATACATACATGACCATCTTGCCATCTGCAAGCATTCCTTAGACTTTTTCGGTTCTTCATAACATAGACTTGCACACACTGCTTTCCGCAAAAGACTCTTGGAAGTTGAAACCTGCAAACCATGGCAAGCACGGAAACATTATTTCCTGCACACCAAACCCTACAAGCCCTTCGATGAGTAGTCTACCTGTTGAGCAGGACGCGCCCAATCCCCCGGCGCTTCAACTGCGCAGTGCCTCTGCCTGGCAAATCTAGCCAGTGCGTCGCCAGAGGCCACCAATTTCGAGCTAAAGTTGCTGTGTTTTTGTCTTCGGCTCGAGTCGGTTGTCCTACAGCCCTACACCCTGAATCGCAAAACACCAAAGCCATCCAAAGCAAAGAGCACTCAAGCACTAAAGCCTTCAACTCACCTTACCAACCTAGAGCCCCCTGTCACCAACCCAGTAGCACCTCCTTTGAGCCCTGAGCCCAAGAGCTCAGACTATACAATAATAGCGCAATTTAACAGTTAGTAGAATATGCGACGATATACTGTGATATGTATATGCACACGCACATATATATATATATATATATATGTATATATGTGTATATATATAGAGAGAGAGAGAGGGAGACCCTAAACCCTGGGTCCAAAACCCTTGCACCATGAACCGGAAGGCTGCGACTTCGGCAGCGGCCGGCGCTCCTGAGCTTGCAGCGCAGGCTGCGCGGCTGGCGGCGCTCGGCAGGCCGCAGGATTTAGGGTTTTAGGGTTGAGGGTTTCAGATTTAGGGTTTTACGGTGTTCAAATGTAGGGTTTTAGGGTTTAGGGTTTCAGGTTTAGGGTTTTACGGTGTTAAGATTTAGGGTTTAGGGTTTCAGTTTTAGGGTTCTACGTAGTTGGGTTTAGGATCAAGAGAAGCCCAAGGCGTATCGCGACAGGAAAAGACCCTCTGCTTCAAGTAACCCGATAGGTCCGTGAATGTCCGTACTGTAGCACGTACTTCGTTGCCCTCAAAGAACCCATAATAAACCCGAAACCCTAAACCCTTCAAGAGCCCATAATGTGGAAACCCGATTGAGGCCGAAGTTTATGATCGTCTTTACGTACAGAAACTCGACATTGATTGATAGGGCCCCGTTTAAATTTGTCAGAAGACTCCATTCGATGAGACTGGCGTCAGACTGCCGCGTTGAGAGATATACTTAGACTTGAACTACCGCATTATGTATATCCGGCAATTAAGACATTCGCTAATCAACAGCCTTCAATTGTTTGCCTCGGTAGTCCATGTCTTCAAAACTCATCCTAACAGCCAGGCCCAAAGCCGCATTGCCCACCAACACCCCCAATGCCCTCACCAATGGAGTTTCTTAATCCTCATCATCTCAATGTGATAGCAAATAATGTGGCTTTCTTACTGGGCGAGCTTCAATTAAGTTTCTTAAACCTGTAGACCCTTACGGGAACCCCAAGTTCTGGAAATTCGAACTCCATTCCTGAATACGAACCCAGATTATCAGCCCGAAACCCTAAACACCAAACCCTGAACCCGAAACCCTAAACCCTAAGCCGGAAACCCTAAACCCTAAACCCTAAACCCTAAACCCTAAACCCTAAACCCAAGCCGGCAAGCCTTGTTCAACGACAAGCGTTGGAGCTGCTCTGGGCCATCAGCTCTTCTATGGGACCCCCCCCTAGGGCGCGGAAGCTGCGAAGCCGCTAAACCCTTAACCCTGAACCCCTAAACCCTTTTTTAACCCTAAACTCCAAAAAAAAGACCTACACCCTAAACCCCCTAAACCCCCTAAACCACCTAAACCCCCTAAACCCCCTAAANNCTAAACCCGAAGCCCTAAGCCCGAAAGCCCAAGCCCTAAGGCATCAGCAGCAAGTGCAGTGGATCCTTCGAGCCTTCTTCGCGATCCTGGCATCCTCCAAGGATGCATTGGAAGGCACTTTTGGGTGGTTTTAGAGTTCATGGGTTTAGGGTTTGGGGTTTATGGGTTTATGGGTTTAGGGTTTATGGGTTTTATGGGTTTAGAGTTCATGGGTTTAGGGTTTAGGGTGTATGGGTTTATGATTTTTTTGGGTTTGTGGGTTTATGGGTTTAGGGTTTATGGGTTTAGGGTTTATGGATTCAGGGTTCATGGGTTTAGGGTTTAGGGCTTATGGGTTTAGGATTGAGTTTATAGGTTTAGGGCTTAGTTTGGGCTTTAGGCGTTTAAAGGGCCTGAACAGGGCTCTTGTTGCATGGTGATGATGATGATGATGACGATGATGATGATGATTGTGATGGTGATGACGATGACGATGATGCGGGACTAGAGTTCATTAAAAACCGTTGGAAGATCTTGCGAATCACGTACAGGGCCAAATGCGCTACATGCTAGAATCGACATAAGGCCCCTACAAGACCTTGCGACGGAGTGACACGACCTTGGAGTGAGATGTACAAAAAATAAAGTCAAAAGGGGCTAACACTACAATGCTAATGGAAGTAGCAGAAACAAGTAGGTGTACGCACCTTGGAGCTCCAGAGATCAGGTGCGCTCGAGCCATCGAACACGACCGTCTTGTCCACCACGCCCCGCGGCTCACAAAGACCCCTAAACCCTAAACCCCCAAGCAAGGGCCAAGGGTCCCAGGGCTGGGCATTTTAGGGCCTTTCAGCTTTCACTGGAGTCTGTAGGGGTTTCGGGGTTCAGGGCATGCTAGTAAGGCTCCAAAGAACAAAGTCTAGGCTCGCAGCGTTTAGCGCATTTTATGGGTTTTGGGTTTAGGTGTTTAGCCCACGACCCCTGGCAAGATCCCGAGCTTGAGCTGCACGTTGGCCCTAATCCTTACAAACGGGTTTAGGGCTTCGGGTTTAGGATTCTAGGGCTTAGGGCAAGATGACGATGTCCATCGGTTTCCTAAAAAGAGCTCTTAAGGGAACCCTGTTCGAGCAGGCGGGCTGATACCCTGAAGCTAGCTGGCGCAGAGGAGCATCAGACCACCCAAGCCACATCCGACTCCCTGAAGTTTTGGGACGGTTTAGGGTGTAGGGGTTTAGGGGTTCAGGGGTTCAGGGCTTTAGGGTTTAGGGGTTGGGGTTTCGGGTTTACGGGTTTAAGGTTTATGGGTTTAGGGTTTTAGGGTTTAGGGGATGGGTTTAGGGGTTTTAGGGGTTTAGGGGTTTAGGGTTTTGGGGGGTGCATCCATCCGTTTAGGGTTTAGGGTTGCAGCCCAGACTATGGGAGCCCTGGCATCTTGCCAGAAACGGCGAGCCCAAACCTTAAAACCCAAGCCGAACCTATAACCCTAAACCCTAAACCCCTAAACCCTAAACCCTAAACCCTTACACCAAGCCAGAAGCCCTAAACCCCCAAACCCCTTACAGAACCCCTATAGATCCCTGAGCCCTTTAAAAGGAGCCCTTAAAACCCTAAAGCCGAAACGCCCTAAGCCCTAAAACCATCCAGTGGGAGCCTAGGGTCCTGGGTGTGCGGGCAGCTGCAGATCGAGATGAGGCTTTGGCTTAATATAGGGGCCTTAATAATTAGCACACGGTTCCTTTAAAGGTACCCTTAAAGGGGTTCTATAAGGGATCTATGATAAGGTTCTAGATAATAGGGAGATCCCCTGTCTTTGGCTTAGGGTTAGGGTTTAGGGTTGTTTGTTGAAATTTTGCTAGGGTTCAGGGTTGATCGATGTCCAGGGTTTCGGTTGCTGGGTCTAGGGCTCAGAGTTTAGAGCTCAGGGTTTAAGGTTTAAGCATAGGGCTCGAAAGAAGCAGAGGTGATAGTAGCGGTCCCGTTTCCTATTAGAGCCTCTCTCTCTCTCTATATATATATATATATGGGTAGTTGTCTAAATTAGGGTCCCTTTTTAGGTCCCCAAAATAGTACGGCACCCTTATTCAACGGACCGCAGCAGGATCCTACTTCAGAGAACTACCCATATAGAACGCTTATAGTGTTTCTATAGAAACCCTTATAAATCCCTTTAAGGAACCCTGCGGAGGAAGCAGAAGCAGTAGCAAGGCTTCAAGAGGCCAAGGCTTTAGGGGGCAGAACAGAGCACGTGATGTAGGGGCCTGAATAATTACACATACGATTTAGGGGGGTTCCTTGTTATAGTTATAGTATAATCTACCCCAAAGCCCTATTCGAATTTTTAAGGCCCCTACACCCTAAACCTTAAACCTCCATGATGGGGGGGGGGGTGATTCTTGATTTTGGGTGATCTTGGTCCTCCCCTGACGTGAACTTGGGCGTGACTGAGGCGGTGATGAGTGAGGGCTTTGGTCCCAGAACGCCCAATACCCCTATATTACGGAATATACCTGAAATCATAATATTAAGGCCCCTATCATTAAAGGTATGTTCCTGAATTCCCTTATAGAACCCTTATAGAGACCCTTATAGATCCCTTTAAGGAACCCTATAATTTAAGGTAGATTGCTTAATTAAGGGGTATTTGGGCTCTCTGGGGAATGGGCTGCTGGGTGAGTGGGAGCTCCTTGGAGCGAGCTTGACGCTGCAGTGCGAAAGGCCCACTACACTTTAAACAAACAACTAAACCCAAAACCTTGAACCCTAAACCTGAAACCCTAAACCCTAAGCCTTAAACCCTAAACCTTAAACCCTAAACCCTAAACCCTAAAACCTAAGCCTTAAACCCTAAACCCCATCCCTCCCCAGATGCTCTAATCACACAGGCGCCTATAGAAGAGCTTCGAGGTCTCTCTTGGAGTTAAGTGTTGAAGGCTTGGGATCGTGTTTCAGCCTGGGTTCTAAGGTCCATATGGGTAGCTCTCTAAATTAGGGACCCTTTTAGAGTCTTTTTTAATATGACTTTGGGGACCCAAAACAGGGACCCCAATGTAGAGAACTACCCATATAGGGCTTATCCTACTTCTATTACAGTTTGGGTTCGTGGCTCAGGTTTCAGGGTAGGTCCTAAGCCCTTTTAAGATCCTTTCCAACCCTGTAAAAGCCATTCCTATTGAAACCCATGAAGCCTTGTAAAGAGAAGCGAGCAAAGAAGCCAAGTTACGAACACCCTATGGAAACCTTCAGCAGCACCCCTAAAACCGCATGGCAACTCATCGCGTGCTTTCTAAGTGATGCAGGCGATATGCCTGGAGCTCTTCGAGCAACTGCTGCAGCTCTTTGCGCGCACGGAGAGGCCGGAGACAGTGGCAGCCACCCGGCAGGAACACAAGCAAAATCAAGGTGGTTTAGGGTTTAGGGTTATAGGCTTCAGAAAGGGTTTTATCGGGCTTGCAAGCTTGTTACAAGGCTTGGGCTTAAGTATTCTACGAGGGTTACTTTGAAGCTTCTTTCGGGTTCTCTTGGGCCTGCGATAAGAGTTGCTGGAATTCCAGGAAAAACGAAAACCACCATCTCGAGATCCCTCGACCGATGAACTCGCTAACACATGCGGCGAAGCAAGATCTGAACCGCAAGTTTTGAAATCCGAAACCCTGAAGCCCTAAACCTTGCTCCCGTCCTGAACTCATACAAGCACATACCGATTAGACAGCCCATCAAGATTGAGGCAGAGCTTCTTCGTGCGGAGATTCTGCCTTGGCTGATGCGTGGCCCGGTAGAATTTGGATTGAGAGTGGCTCAGGGTTAATATGTTTGTGTAACTCGCAGGGTTTAGACTGTGAGACCCGGTGTTATGACAATCCCCAGCATTTTCTAGCATGTTCCATGTTAAGTTCAGGAACAAAGCATAGCTCCCATGACTTAGAGTACTCAACCCTAACTGCTGAACCCTAAACCCGATACACCCTAAACACTAGAAGCCCTAGAAGCCCCCAACCAGAAACCGTAAGTACAGCAGGATTTTGTGCAGCGGCCGTGCTCCCCTGCTCCTCCTCCGGGTTGAAGGCTTAGAGTTTGGCGTTTAGGGTTTAGGGTTTGGGTGTACTCTATGCCACGACCCTTGCATGCTCTGTTTGCCTGGGCCCTTTTGCTTATCTTCTCCCCGAGCTTTTAATTATCCATATATGGGCTTTAGAGTTTAGGGTTTTGTGGTTGAGGGTTTCGTGTTTAGGGTTCGGGGGGCTCGAGAAACGTCTGATACGTGTTCTCAATGTTCCAGCCTTTGTCTTTTGGACCGTGGGGGATTGAAGTTTAGGGCGTATTTCTGGGTAGCGATGTCAGGGTTGAGAGTTTAGGATTAAAGGTTTCCGGTGCACTTGATGCTTCATCGGTGGATTCATAACTGGCGGTTATAGTAAATTGGGCTTGAAGCAAATTGACATGTAGTTTCCTTGTTCATGAGACAGCAGGCCCTCCGTCGGTTTACACCGAGTTCTACCTACCGCAACTACTTAAAACAAGGGTGACGACCCTAAACCCGTAAACCCTAAACCCTCAAGAAATAAGTACAAATCAAGAATAAACTTCTTGTTGCTGTTAGCCAACCGGTTTGAAAATAGGTGCAGGAGTGGAGGGCAAGTGGGGTGGGGAGGGGGTGCGGTGGCGGGGGGTGGGCAGGCCCGGGCCCAGATGCCGGTTTGTTGTGTAGGTTGCGCTGTTTCATTACGCTGGGGGTTTGGTGGCTTTTGAGATATGCGCTTTCACTACGCTGGGTTTTTGGTTGCCAGGAAGTGGGCAAGGTTATCCTACAGATCTGCAGCCACAACAGCGTGCACGACCTCATGAGCAAGTGCGCGGATGAGGACGACGCATCCGGCGTGAGCGCCCAGGCCCTCCGTACCTTGGCTGTGCAGTTCTTGCAGCTGTACGAGGCTCTGAAGAAGAAGCCCTGCAGAAACAGCACGGTGAAGGCGCCGACGTTTTGGTGGAGTCTGTGGACAGGGCTCGCAAACTCTACCGCTGCCTGTCGCACTTGCTCTCCGCCCCCACCGTAGGTCAGCCCACGACAGCTGCGGAGGTGTTGTGGTTTGCAGAGTACCTATAGTCTCCATTGTAGTTCCTTTTTTTGGTTTAACCAATTGAATATAGATTAAGGATTTTATAAGGTATCCCCAAAAAGGAACTACAATGGAGACTATAGGTACACAGGCAAAGCTACGTCTGAGAAGAGCTCCAAGGCGACGTTCAAGAGCAAGCCGAAGGCCCAGGGCAACATGGAGGCCTTACCCATACAGTAGAATGTGGGAGTTTCCGAAAATAAGGGGTACCTTATTTTGGGGTCCTTATAATAAGGATCCTATTATTTAGGGTTCTATATTAGGGTCCCCTATTTTCTGAAACCCCCATGTAGGGTCGCTATTTCAGGAATTACTATGATGCTTTAGGCAAGCATCCCATAACAGTACCCAGCACCTGGGAGAACATGTCCAAACTAAAATCTATGCCCTAAACCCTAAACCATGTAACCAAATGGCCCATGATTTTGGTAGCTGGAGCCCCTAAACCCTAAACTCACTAGAGCTTCGAGCAAGCACTGTAAACCTTGTGCTTCCGGCTCTCCCCTGAACCCATTCATGGAATTGAAGCCCCAAAGCCTTGTGAGTATTGTTCCTTGGGGTTCCTCAGTATATATTTATAGCATAGCATACCCCAAAACCCTGTTCGAGTTGTTGAGGGCCCCTAATATCGAACCCTATCATAGATCCCTTAGTGGAACCCTTTCAGGATCCTTTTAAAGCAACCCTATTCTAATCGCTAAGGCCCCTATAGACCCTAAACCCGAAAGCGAAAGCCGAAACCCCAAAGCCCCTAAACCCTAAAGCCCCTAAACCCTAAGCCCTAAACCCTAAACCCCTAAACCCTAAACCCGAAAGCCGAAACCCTAAAGCCCCGAAACCCCAAAGCCCCTAAACCCCTAAACCCCTAAACCCTAAAGCCCCCAAACCCCTA
>CAJNDV010020824.1:3335-19444 GCA_905221635.1 Symbiodinium sp. CCMP2456
GGTTGAGAGGGACTTGAACTTGTTTCTGTATGCGAGCCTTGACGACAAATTGTCCGGCTTGGTGCCTACTGAAATATCAATTGCCTCATTCCCAACCATCGCAGCAAGGCTATTCGGCGATCTGCCTTGGCTCTCCGAGTGGTCCGTAGCAGAAGCGGAGACGGAGCTGAATGTGGTTGAAAGTAGCCATGTTGAAGCCCTGGATGGGATGTTGGACCTCTTCATCGCAGACCCCTTTGGACCAGAGTGGGCAGCGGAGACTGCTGCCGCTGGAGTGAAGCTGTCCCTGCATGGTTTGTGGTTCCACTTGAGCCATGAGACTGTCCACTCTTATACTGAGCAAGACGTGCGTGCCTTTGAAGAGGCGCTGCCATCCCCTTTGAGGAGGGTATTTCCTGCAAGAGCATCCCCCTAAGCAGGACCTGTTTACTTGGCTATGGCAGTCCGGCCCAAAGCCCCCAAAGCTTAAAGCGCATAAAATTTAGTCAACTCCTTTGGCTTCGATGGTGAGGATCCCAAACTCTAATTAAACCCTAAACCCCAATCGGCTCTAAATCCTAAGCCCTAATCGGCTTCTTGGAGTTGAAGAGCTTAGGGAGGAGGTTTTGATAAGAAGCATACATCTTTATGAGGTGTCTCCCGGGTTCTCGCTCCGCGAGTTGTTCTGTTTATAAGGGGTCAGTGTAAGTATATGGGTAGTTCTCTAAATTAGGGTCCTTTTTTCGGTCCCCAATATAGTACGGCACCCTTATTGACCCTAAAAAGGATCCTAATTTAGAGAACTACCCGGTATAGAATGATCCATGCGTCAGGTTCCCGAACATACTTGTCGTACCAGCCTCCAACAGGCCTCGTCTAAGTGTTTCGGTGCCCACATGGCAGACAAGCGTGGTTTCTATTGGAGCTTGACGTTACATTGAGGGCTTTCCCCAAACTGCCTTGCTGGAGGGCTCCGGAAAAGATCCGGTGTAAGATGTCAGCCGCGATGGTTTGCATCCTCCCTTCCCAACTGCGTCTTTTGCGGTGATTCCTCGTTGTCGAAATGTTTGGACGCCCTCGTAGCCTGCGCCCACATTAAGATGTCCAGGCATAGGCTTATTGCTACGTCACTACTGCTGCAAACGCGGAGACGACACAATTCTGACCCACGACCCTAGACCCTAAAGGACGAGCTCATGGATGTAAGAATGCAGCACGCTGGCACTCCTCTTTAAGCCTTTTTTTGTGCACGTAGTAAGCCCGTATCTCAAGTGGCCCTGATAGCATGTCGAATGAATCAATCTAAACCCGCAAACACAATGTGAAATAAAGAACCAAGTGGAGTTAGCTGGAATGGCCGACCAAAGAGAGAGACACGGAGAGACAGGGAGAGACAGAGATACTGTATTTATGTTATGTGTATGTGTGTGTGTGTGTATAAATACACAAAAGAATAAATACACAATATATATATATATATGTATATGTATATATATTAAAAGATAGACTATGTAGAGCGAGAGATCGAGTGAGTATAAACACATCATATGTATACCTCTCTCTCTCTATTTATCTCCCTCTCTCTCTCGCTTGCTCTCACCTTTCTCTCTGTATAAGCATCTAATGTGTGTATGTATATACATACACACATTTTTCTCTTTCCGTATACACATACGCATGCACAGATATATGCTACGCCCTAAGCCCCAATATACCCCTTATAGGAACCCTTATAGTTCCTTTGCGGACCCCTAGCCCCAAACCCTATACCCTAAACAAACCTAACCCTCAACTCCTACACCCTGAACCCTAAATCCTAACCCTAAACCCTCAACCCAAAACCCTAAACCCTAAACCCTACAGCTGAGTCTTGAAGCTCCAGAGACGGCCCTTCAGCGAGGCAACGACTCCGCCCTGAGAGATCTGATCTCCAGGCATACGAATGCGCACGCCCCAGGGGCGCTTAGGGTGGTTTAGGGTTTGGGGTTTTGGGTTTAGGTTTTAGTGTGTGGGGCTTTGGGGTTTAGGTTTTTGGATTTAAGTTTTAGGGTTTGCAGGCATGCGCAGCGGGCGCAGCACGTCATTCACTCTCTCCTTCTCTTTGTCCCTCTCTCCCTCCCTCCCTCGCCCCCTCGCTCTCCCTCTCACTTGTTGTGCTTGTCTCTCTCTGTCTCTCTTGGCTTGTCTCTATCATCGCTCCTCCTCTTCCTTCTCCTCCTCCTCCTCCTCGCCCTCTAGACTTGGAGCCAGCAAGTGCTGCAGCCTTGAGCTTGCCGCAATTACGAATCGGAGCATTCGCATGCATTCTACGCTGCTCCCAGAGAGTGCAGCATACCATAGTTCAGGAATATGCCCTCAGATATAACATTCCCTAAGGGTCCATGTACCCAAATAGTATATACTTTGGCCTTAATGTAGTCCCTATATAGATACTTTGGGGCCAATGTATATACTATTTGGGCACATGGACCCTTAGGGATTGTGCTATATCTTTCATCGTACGTGAGGGGTTGTATATTCTAATTCGGGGAATACTCCAAAGGAATGTGGTGCTGGGCCTTCTTTGCCCATGTAGCGTGCTAGTCTGGTTTCGAGTTTCGAGGCTTAGGCATCAGGGCGTGTACCCATATAGGGCATGCCCTGCCTCTTGTTTCGGATTCCTACTTTTCTACCCAGAGAACTGACAGGGCTGTTGCCCCTTCCGCAAGGATGCCTGAGGCTGGATTTTGCGGGGAATCATTTTCTGTCTGAAATCCATCATTCCTGTGGGGCAAAAGCAAGATTAAGAAAACCAGGTACCCCAACATTTCGTAGGTCGTTTAGGTCTCACAGTCCATGCTCTGAAAGGTTTTTGGTACCTCGGGCGCTTAGGGCTATATGGGTAGTCCTCTAGAAACGAGGGTCCCCATCCATAAGGGTGCAATACTATTGTTTGGGACCTAAGAGGGACCCCAATGTAGAGAACTACCTATATAGCAGACCCTAACTCTAAACCCTTAACCCTTTAAAACCCTAAACCCTATAACCTTTACAAACCCTAAACCCTTAACCCTTTAAAACCCTAAACCCTATAACCTTTACAAACCCTAAACCCTAAACTATAGCCCCTGTAACCCCTAAAACCCGCTAGGAAGGATCCAAGAGCCTTCCCTAAACCCTAAACCCTAAACCCTAAACCCTAAACTATAGCCCCTGTATCCCCTAAAACCCGCTAGGAAGGATCCAAGAGCCTTCCGGCTCTTCTGGGTTCAGAGGGCTTCTTGGCTTCTTGGCTTCGGGTTTACGGTTTAGGGGCTTGTTGTGTTTAGGGTTTAGAGTTTAGAGGGCTTTTGGGTCTTAGTTTTTAGAGTTTAGGGGTTTGGGGTTTAGGGTTTGGGGTTTAGAGTTTAGGGCTTCGGGCTTCGGGTTTAGGGTCAACCCAAAAACCCAAAACCCTGGTTAGGACTTCGGGTTCATAATATAGGAGCCTTAATATA
Source organism: Symbiodinium sp. CCMP2456 (assembly GCA_905221635.1). Taxonomy (NCBI): domain Eukaryota; class Dinophyceae; order Suessiales; family Symbiodiniaceae; genus Symbiodinium; species Symbiodinium sp. CCMP2456. The sequence goes on from CAJNDV010020824.1 coordinate 6,791, forward strand.
ACCAAAATAGGGTTTTGTGGTATACTATATAATATATAAGTATAATAAGGAACCCTCAAAATAACAATAATAACAATAATACTACTAATCATAACAATAATAATAATAAAATTAGTAATTAATAATATAGGTAATTATTCTCAGGCCCCTACGTTAGGACTTGGGGCTCATCGAGACTTTCCTGCGCTCAGATCCTCATCGTCGACGACTTCACGCACTCCGGGTCGGTGGCCGCTAGGCTTCTCATGGAGTTTAGGGTTTGGGGTTTAGGGTTTGGGGGGTACAGTATACTATAGCTCTGATAAGGAGCCCCTAACCTAGTCTTCGTAATTATTTGGGCTTCTATATTCGGGTTTCCCAGGGCTTGGGGTTTACTGAGAACTCCCCAAGTAGAGGTTCAGAGAGCCTTGATGGTTTTTATTATTGTAGGTGCTTAAGCAACGACAAAGGGTCGTTGGAGGGTCTAGGGTTTAGGGTTTAGGTTTCAGGGTCTGGGTACGGCTTATGGTTCGGGTTTGGGAAGCTAGCTTTCGTTGGGGATCAAGCTTAGTGTTTCAAACGAGCCCCCAATACCCTAAACCCTAAACCCTAAACCCTAAACCCTAAACTTCCAAATTCTTTAGTCAAGCCCCAAAGCCTACGCCACCTCAAACCTTGAGCCCTAAAGCCAAAGCCCATAAACCCTAAACCCTGAGCCCTAAAACCTAAGTCCCTCCCTAGTGGACCTTACGGCTCAAGAATCCTATTGGCTGCAATTTCTACGGTTTCGGTTTTAGGGTTTAGGTTTCGACTTTAGGTTGAGGATTTAGGGTTGAGGTTCTCGGGTTTAAGTTGTATGGTTTAGGTTTAGGGTTTAGGGTTAAGGGTTTACGTCTCAGGGTTTAGGTTTAGGGTTTAGGCTCTAGGTTTTCGGATTTAGGTTTAGGGTTTACGGTTTAGGTTTTAGGTTTTAGATTTCGGGTGTAGGTTTTAAGGCTTAGGTTTAGGGTTTAGGTTTTAGGGTTTCGGGAAGTTAATAGTCCTGAAGGTGCAGCCTGCGTTACCTAGACCCTTACGTGCAGTACCTTATTTTGGTTATCTTAGTTTCTTATTTTAGGAGCCTAACCATAAAACACAGGTTATCCAAAAAAAGTACTACACCTAAGGATCTGTACCCAGACCTTCTCCTGGGCAGTAATAGTATGAGCGAGATCCCTGAAAGGGGACCCTTCTTAACCCGACTTCTGGCTTCCTTAACAGGGACCATGCTGAGAGGGTCTATGTCACCACCTGATCCTAACTCCTACCCTCCAAGATCCGAAACTAGACAATCCGCCCTGATACTATAGCATTGAGTTACCCCTCTAGAATCACGGACCTTCAGTGCTAGGGTTTAGGGTTTAGGGTTTAGGCGCTAGATTTAGGGTTTAGGGCTCATAGGATGGCGTGCTTGACCCGACAGAACTAGATGAAGCAGAACCCATGGTAGCCGTAGTTCTGTTGTTGAACCTCCTGGAGATTCTAGTGTACAGCTTTCCATTGAAGCCCTAAACCTTGGAAGGTTATTGGAAAGACAGATTTTAGCATTATTACCAGTTTTTGTTTTTGGCATCCCAAGGCTCGTTAGCCACCAAAGCGCCGCAGTGCATGGTTCAGTAAAGTGGCTATGTGCATGCAATGATATTCCTAACTGTGGCGTAGATCATCCGATCATTTACGTTGTTGAAACCTTCGTTGTAACCCAAAGGGTCCATGTACCCAAATAGTATATACTTAGGCCTCAAAATAGTCCCTGTATAGCTACTTTGGGGCCAAAGTATATATAATTTTTGAGTACATGGACCCTTAGGGTAAGGATAAAGTGTAGGGATTAGTATTGGAGCTTTGATGGTTCAGGACTCGGGCGGTTTATCTGCAATGGAGACTACCCAGATCCCGCCCCTAACCCTGAACCTTTTCATTACAAAGCCCAAACCCCCGAACCCTAAACCCCAAATGCTCAATCCCTAAACCCTAAACCCCAAATGCCAAACCCTTAAACCCCAAACCCTAAACCCCAAATCCTAAACCCCTAAAAACTAAACCCCAAATGCCAACCCCTAAACCCTAAACCCAAACCTTAAACCCCAAATGCTAAACCCTTAAACCCTGAACCCCAAACACCCTAAACCCCGGACCCCGAATGCTAAACCCCTAAACCCTGAACCCTAAACCCCGAACCCAAAATGCCATACCTTAGGAGTCGCCTGTGCTCCCCGAGCCGCGCTGCCGAGCCGAATCTCGGTTCGTGCTAAAGCGATACTTAAAGGGGTTTAGGGTTTAGGGTTTAGGGTTGACTTAGAGGATCATGGGACTTAGTACCGGAGGTTTAAGGGTCTTAGGCGTTAGGGTTCAGGGACTACTTAGAGGATCGTGGGACTTAGTAACTACTTTGCTTAGGAGCCCAGTAGGTAAACTTTAAACTTTTTGGCATATTAAACCCCTACTAAAAGAAAAGTTTAAGCTTTTTTGGGCCAGGGTACTGGGCTTCAAGGTTTGTAGGGTTTATGGACTACTTAGAGGATCATGGGACTTCGTAACTACCTGGGGATCCCGATACCTGCTGTTTTAGAGGTTATAGTATATATCCAATACAGGTAGAGATTAAGGGTCCCTTTAAGGGATCTATAGGGGATGCTACAGGGGTTTAGGGTTTAGGGTACTCAGGGATTTGTGGGACTTGGTGTTATAGCTAGGCTACCTAAATAGGTTTGTTAACTGCTTATAGCTCCAACTTTACGGTACTTATCCCCTTACTTACATGATGAATGCGCATGCAGTTTCAGCCTCAGGCTTCAGGGCTTCGACATGAGGTTTCAGCTAACGCGCATGTCCGCCCTGAACTACGCGTCAGATCCAAAAGCAGTCTTTGCTTGGTGTTTACGTATAGTTTTGTTCCGTCATGGTACGTAGAAAGAAATCCCTAAACTCTAATCCCTAAACTCTAATCGGACTTTTTCGAATGTCGTCCAAAGCCAGAAGTTACCGAGCACGCGAGATTACAGCTGGGCCCAAATACAGCTGGGTCCATTGACAGTAACTGCATTCTTCATGCTGTGAATGGGGTTCAGCTCATAATCAAAAAGGTAGTTTACTGCTGCCTGCCATAAAGGCGTTGTGCACCAAGGTGGCAATTTTTCGGGCTAAGCCACAAGCCCCCGAAGCCAAAACCCTCATAGGACTTTTTAAAGGAAGGCAACCCTTGTACGAAACCCTGAAAAAGCAGGGTTTAGGGTTTAGGGTTTTTTTACAGGAATCCCAGAAAGGACCCAGAAAGAACCCTTAACCCCCCAAGACCAATCTCAGAACTCTGCGGACGAGCTCCATTGGTACGTCGCACCCAATGGAGATGGATTGCCCCCGGTCCGCTGGGCCACTGGGCTTCAGAATTGGATCGGAAGATTTGCCAATACACTGTTCCTGAGCCTTCCTTATATAGTCTAATTATACGAGAATGTACCTGAAAGTCCTGAATATGGTGTTTAAGCTTCTAGGTTTAGAGAGCAGACGGACACTCTCTGGATTATTAGGGTTTACCATGGCCATCAAAATGTCTTGGCATCGATTGTCCCCATGCGCTCAAAAATTCCAGGTGCACGTATGGGAACCCTGAACTACCCAGACCCCGTCGGGGTTCGAACAAACAGAACCCCTGACAAAAAGCATTAAGCCACAGACATAGTAGGACACCTTTCTGAAGGTTCTAGGTTTAGATGTTTGTACGGCACTGCTTAATGTGTTATGACCTGCCGGTTTGTCATTGGGTTCCGGGCTAGAAGAAACAGCTTCAAGTACAGACAGGATCCCGCCGGAACCTCTGAGGCTGCCAATCACCTAGGTCCAACTGCACTGACGCACGTAGATCAAGCTTCAGCATTTTGCAAAACCATTCAAGTTCAATGCTTACGTACGAACGCATACACTGTTAATCTCTAAACTCTACACCCTGAGTCCTGAGCCCTACAACCCTGAACACCCCAACACCCACAGTGAGCCCTGAGTCCTGAGCCCTACAACCCTAAAGACCCCAACACATGACCCTAAAACCTAAGCGAGCCCTAAAACCCTAGACCCTAAACCATAAGCGAGCCCAACAGCTAAACAACCGCCCAAACCCGAACACCTTGCATCGTACGTCCTGAGAGGGCGGCGTTCTGTATTCTTCATGCCAGTAAGTCGAGGCTAATCATATGTAAAGGTTCAAGAGACTCAGTAATGAGGCTTTCCAAACAGGAACTAGAACCCGAAACTTGCTCGTAGTTATTCAGCAGTTTATAAGTATAGGAAGACCCCAAAATTGCGGCCATTTTAGGACACTTGTCACCCTACTTGTCACCCGTAGGGTAGTTGTTGCAAAATCTCAACCCTTGTAGGAACCTTTATCTGACCTAGTTGCTATGTCCTCCGACCCAACTCCAAGTATCCTAAACCTGAAACCCTTATAATAACCTTTGTAATGTCCTGAAAAAGGCTTGTTCTTGCTTGCTACTGTTGATGATATAAATAATCAATCCTGCACGACCCATACCAAGGACTATACCATAATTCCCACAGGTTAGGGTCCTTAAGGTACTGCAGGATTTCTCATGAACAGTAGTTCTTGAACGCCTACTACCCTAAACCCTGAACCCTAAACGCCCTAAAGCCTAAACCCAGGATTTGTATCATCATCCGTATTTAAGTCCCTGGTTCTTGAACACGGCCTTTGTCACCACGAGATTCTGGCATCCGGGATCTTAACAGATTTAGGATTTGGGGAGGGTTTTGGGTTGCGGGTTTAGGGCTTAGCAGATTTAGGATTTCGGGCTTAGGGTTTGGGCTTTAGGCTAGGGGATTAAGGGTTTAGGGCCAAGGTTGGCGGGGGATCGTGTCGTACTATACTGGTAATAAGTTTAGGGTTTAGGGTTTAGGGTTTAGGGTTTAGGGTAGTAATAAGTAGGGGAACAACTGGGTGTAGTATATGGGTAGTTTTCTAGATTGGGGTCCCTTTCAGGGTCCTTTCTATACGGTTGCCGTACTGTTTCGGGGACCCGAAAAGGGACCCTACTCTAGTAAACTACCCACATTCAAACCCTAAACCCAAATCCCTAAATCCTAGGCCCTAAACCCTAAACCCAAATCCCTAAACCCTAAACCCTCTGTTGTTTCATACAGCAGTTCCTGGCAACAGCCTCGGAGCAACCGAGATCCTGAAGAAGCCCTCCGCACTTCAGCGGGTGCTCTTGGAAGGAGGCGCTTGTTGTGTTTAGGGTTTAGAGTTTATAGGGCTTTTGGGTCTTAGTTTTTAGAGTTTAGGGTTTGGGGTTTAGGGTTCAGGGTTTAGGGTGTAGGGTTTAGGGTTTAGGGTTGTAGGGTTGTAGGGTTTATGGTTTATAAGGCTTTCGGGTTTTGGGTTTGGTGGTTGTAAGGTTTAGGGTTTATAGGGCTTTAGGGTTTCAGTGTTTAGGGTTTGTAGAGTTGTAGAGTTTTAGGGTTTGGGGTTTTGGGGGTTTAGGGAGGGTTCAGGGATTAGGGCGTGTCGGTTGGTTCTCCTTCTTTGCTTTTCATCCAAAAACGCTGTTTTCTTTTTGACATAGTAGCTCATTTACTTGTTCATTCCGTATCCATTTTTGGATGCTATACGGTTTCTGTAAGGAAAGCACTATAGGCCTTCAAACTGCCTTGCCGCCTGGGCTTCTGTGGAGGGGGAATCTTTGCGAGTATAAGTTCGATGCAGACCACCAGAGAGCTCGTACTGTAGACCCTACATCCTCGCTATCCTACACCCTAAGCCCTAAACCCTAAAAGCCCTAACCCAGAATTCTGCCCAAGAGTTCTGAAGCAAAGGCTCGCAAAACCCCGAGGGCCCAAGCGATGTCTGGACTCCCAAGAACCATAAATCCTAAACCCAAACCCTATAGTCTTGCGAGCTCTAGACCCCATGGTTCCTCAGCCCGAACCTTTACCTTAAGGCATTGATTACCCTTGACAGTACCCTGTATAGAACCCTTTAAAGGAACCCTAAGCCTAAAGCCCTAAACCCTAATCCCCAAACCCCAAACCCTAAACCCTAACCCTAATCCCCAAACCCCAAACCCAAATCCCCAAACCCTAAACCCTAAATCCTTTGGGGGACTGGACTCTAAACCCTAAACCATAAACCCCAAACCTTTTAAGGGAGTCCTAAACCCTAAACCCTTCAAGGGAGCCTTGAACCCTAAGCCCTTTAAAGGAAACCCAAAGCTCTGCCACTGCTGCCTTCAGGCCTGGGCTTTGCTGAGTCCTACATGGCCACTCGCCTCCCAAGGGGGCCGAGAAGCTGGCTCCTCTTTTCGGGCCCCTTAAGGGGATCTATAAGGGATCTTTCTACCCCTAAACCCTAATTAAGGGTATTTTTTAGGGCTCTTAACGGGATCTATGAGGGTTCTATACCGGTACTATAGGGTTCTAAAAAGGGCTCCGTTTAGGGCTTCATTTTTTTGACTCCTTAGGTTCCCTTCAAGGGTTCCCTTTAGGGCTCCTTCCCTAAGGCTCCATGTGCCCATATAGTAGGTACTTAAGCCTTAAAGTACCTATATAGGGACCCCTTTAAGGCCTAAGTATCTGCTATAAAGGTACATGGAGCCTTTGGGCTTTATGGGTGGTGGGGTTTAGGGGTGTGTCCTCTGGAAGGGAGCCTTTGGAGGCCTCCTTAGAGGCACCGAAACCAAGCAAGCAGGCCTCCCCTAAGAAGGAGCGGAGAGCGGAAAGGCAGGAGGGTTTAGGGTTTAGGGTTTAGGGTTTAGGGTTTAGGGCTTAACACGGTGTAAACATGACGGTTCTGATGTTCATAATGGGAATCCTGTGAAGGGTTCAAAAAAGTTAACCCTAAACCCTAAACCCTAAACCCTAAACCCCTTGCTATAAGGCATATGGCTAAGGCAACTTAAGGGTTCAGTAAGGGCATTAAGAGAGGCTTTCGTTGTAGGGTTCCTTTAACTGGCTCTACAAGGCTTACAATGAGGATCCTATGAAAAGGGCCAAACTAGTTGGAATAGGGTTTCGGGGTCTAGTATACCATTTTGCTATATTGGCTGCCCGAAGGAGTGATGTGGGTAGTCATTCAGGCTTGTAGATTAGGGTTTCCAGCAGGGGTTAGGGGTTTAAGTGTTTATGAGTTCAGGGGTTTCGGGTTTAGGGTTGGTTCAGAGGCTATTGAAAGACATGCGTAGTAGAATTGCTAGCAGCGTTCTCGTTGCTTGGCTCTTCGTGGTGTGCATCGAACGGATCATTCATTGTCCTTGCGAATCAAAACCCTAAGCCCTAGCCCTAAGCCTAACAACCTGAAACATCCTTAAACCCTAAAGCCCTACAATCCTAAAGCCCGGCTTTTTCAAGCGTCCTGTAAAGGCGACACCTAAAGGCTACAAGCCGTTGCACCACCTAAACCCTAAACCCTAAACCCTAAAGTTTACAAGCCTTGCACCAAGGGTTTAGAACTAGGAGGAACCTAGGGAGCCCCCAGGGTTTAGGGTTTAGGGGTTTAGGGTTTAGGGTTCAGGGTTTAGGGTAGGGCTTAGGGTTTAGGGTTTAGGGTTTAGGGTTTAGGGTTTAGGGGTTCAGGGTTTAGGGTTTAGGGATCTGGGTTCTTGTTCAGAAGTTTACCTTAAGCGACCATCGTAAGAATTAAAACCATACCATAAGAATGTACAATTAGAATAGGGCTTTGGGCTCCTTTAGAGTAGAATTATAAAAAGGAACCCCCCCCAAAAAAAAAAAAAGCCTTATTCTAACTATTACTAAGGCCCTACATTAACTGTAGATTCCTATTGGTAACTTAGTGAGAGCCACAATACCATTCTACTTCCCTCAGTGTACACTCTAAATACTAAGGCCCCTACATTAACTGTAGATTCCCTAAACCCTAAACCCTAAACCCTAAACCCTAAATCGCTTAGTTTCTACTTCAGGAAGTGTACACCGTGTAGCGTGCTTGAGAATCGTGAGGTGGAGAGCCCCTTTTAGGGGTTTAGGGGCTAACTTGCAGGGTGCTATGGAGGCAGTTTTTTGAGGTTTAGGGGCTAAGTTCCTAGCAAGGTTCTAGGAAGTGTACCTGTGACTTCGTCTTGAGACCCTTGATAGCTCGAAACACCCCACCCACGCAACCGGTTCGAGTCGAAAGTCATGAGCCCGCGCCTGGTCGATCGCGGTCTTTGTCTTTGTTCCGTTCCGGACTGTCTAAGCGACCGTCCTTCCTGGGAGGAAGATGAGACATGAAGATCATGAGACATACGTGGAGTTGTTCTATGATTCCTCTTTTACTTTGACAGCTTCCTGGGCTAAGGCATGAGATGCAGCCGTGGCTAGAGCTTAAAACTTCGAGAAGCCGGTTTTCGTTTTGGCAGAGGAGGATTTGGGGCTCGCGGCTTCCGGCTTGACAATCGTGACAACATCATTTCTGTTGCGATAAGATTAGAATGCGATGTTGCCAGGTCATTTGGCAGATCAGAATGCACTAGTCCATGCGCTATGCTGGGGATTAGGATGGCATGGAAGAGCACGTGACCGAGCGGTGCTGTCACAAGCGCTATGCAAGTATTCCGAAATTTGAAATTGCATGTAACAAGGCGGATGCCACAGCCGAACCATCACGGTAATAACAGTGCCGAGACGCTGAGAACCCATCAATCAGGAACATCCTGGAGAAATCCACCCACAGTCAATCCACCGCGTTCTCGCATGATCTGAACGGTGACCAGACATTCGTCTATCGCCCCACAAGACGGCCTAAGAGCAGCAGGCAGCAGTAAGAACACGAGATGCCTCACAGGGCCTGACTGAAGTGGTTAAGCTCGAAGCACGCAAGCAAGGCTTCCCTGGCTTTAAAGTAAAGCTCGTTCCCCAAAGGTACACTGTAGATCTTGACTGGAACACTGAAGCACTAAACCTGAAGACTTAAGCCCCAGAAACCGTGACCCCATGTGACCCTTAGCCTCCAACTCCAGCACCCCAAAGCGAACACAAACCGCAAAGCCTTAAGTGTAGCCGTTAAAGTGTTAAACCTGTGAAACCGTATGAACCGGTATGACACCCCATAACCGGCACGAAACCCTGCAACAGCGTAAACTCATAAACCCAAACCCCCTGCGGAGCACTTCAAGGAACCATTGTACGAACCCTTCAAGGAATCCCCAGAGGAACCCTAAACCCTAAACCCTAAACCCTGTTAAGGAACCCCTGAACCCTGAGCCGGGATGCTCAATTCGCGTGAGCAGGGGTAGGATGGCCTGCGTCTCTGAGTGCGCAGAGGTTTGAGTGGGCAGAGGTTTGCGGGTCTTTCGGGCTCTGGGGTTTCGGCGTTTAGGTTCTAGGGTGCAGGGTTTCGGGGATTTAGGGTTTTAGGTTCGGGGTGGGGTTTAGAATGTAGGCTTGAGGCTTTAACTTGAAGTTGTACCGGGGCTATGGGACCAGCCCGAGTAAACATTCATTTGTTCAGCCTGTTTGGTTACGTGGGTGAGTTTCTGACAGCCGGACCTCACATGACCAAAACACTAAGGTACTTCGATTCAGGGCTATGCATGTAAGGGCGAATAAAATACTCAAAGTATCGCATGATAGTCCCTACCATCGTCAGATTAGATCCCCAAAAGCGGAATTTTACTTCTTAGGGCCCCTATGTGACTATTACGAATAAGACACTCCCATTACCCCTCAGAAAACCGTTTAAAGGACCCTAGAAGAAACCTTGTTCTTGCCAGTATCAGTATCATCATTCATCATTATTACCGCTGTTATTGCTATTCATTATTGTCACCACTGTCTTTATTGTGTTATCATTATCTGCCCTGTTCTTTTACTTTTTCTCGCATTATTATTATCGTTATTCTGATTATTAGTAAGCCTCTATCATGGGGTCTTCGGGCTGCATCAGAGTCTCACGCCGAGTGTCGGGAGACGTGTGGCTTTCGGCCCCACGGCTTCCACGCATCCCTGAATGACCCAAAAACGTAGTATACTTGCTGCTGATGATAAAAACCCTGCATTATCCCCCCACATCGTTTGGGCTCCTTAAGGTAAATGCAGGGTTATATATCACCAACTGTAGTATACTTACCCAGGGGGTCCGAAGTACCTCTATAGTAGAATGTAGGGTTTCTATGAGAGGAATTACTATTGTGGTTTGGGCAAGCTTCCCCCACATAGGTACTTAGGACCCTTTGGGCTATTGCTTTCATATTAACCCCCCAAACCCTCGAACAACGGATACTTCCAGGCTCGAGACATCTCGAGACTCTCAGGGGAAACAGCGCAAGGCCGCGCCTGTGAAGGGTTCTGGTTTCCTTTGAGGTACTTCTCCTGAGCAGCGGATCGCTTAGGTCAGCATTAGCCTGTCACATGTCAGTCAATCGAACACGTATACTGCTCAAACCGAGATAACCTACTACACAGGAATGGCTTCTGCAAGGCAGGTAGCTCATGATAGTTGGGTGTATGATGAAATCCTAAACCCTAAACTTATACACCCTACACGCTATGGCTTCAACGGAGACGTCATCTAGCCCCAGAGTACCAAGAATTAGCTATTGAGATTGTCATATGCCCATGGCAGGCTTTCCGATTCAGACTTTGATGCGCGGCGGCTAAAGGGGGCCTCCCTAAACCCTAAACCCTAAACCTGAATGTCTCTGCAGGATTTTTTTGGGGGGGTTTTGAACTACAGAGTGCAGACTAGCAATACAAGCTTTTGAGCAAGGCCCTCCCTAAACCCCAAACCCCAAAACCCCCAAAACCCCAAAACCTAAAACCCTGAAACCCCTAAACCTTAAACCCTAAAGCCCCCTAAGCCCTAAAACCCCAGAATCCCAAAACCCCCAAACAAAAACCACCCTAAACCTAAACCCTAGACCCTAAAACCTCTCTCTGAGCGCCAGAAAAGGCGCAAGACGCTTGATGTCGTCCAGCTTTTGAGCTCGAGGATGACAAACTTCCACGAACCTGTCGGACTTGAGCCTAGGGATTTGGGGTTTAGGGCTTAGGGCCTTGGGGATTAGGGTTTGGGGATTTAGGTAGGGTTTAGGTAGGGTTTAGGGTTTAGGGGGGTCCTAGGGGTTAGGGGTTTAGGGTTTACGGGTTTAGGGTTCAGGGATTTAAGAGTTTTGGGTCTAGGGCTTTAGGGCTTTAGGGGTCCAGGCTTCAGGGGGCTTAGGGGACTGAATATCCTGGCCACCCAAGAAGGTTATAACCTTCGAATTCTACCAGGATTAATAGGTCAACCTTTCAATTTCTGTAGGGTTATATGAGCCCCGAAAGGTTAAAGGTTACCGGTTCAGCCGGTGTATATAGGATTTAGGGGTCAGGCTTTAGGGGTTTAGGGGCTTCAAGGAACCTTCCGGACTGAGTTTGGTGTTTCAGGACGGTGATTCAGGGCTTCGGGATTCAGTGAAGCGTTTGGGGTTTGGGGGTTCCGGTTGAGGGTGTAGGAGAGTTTTAGCAGTCCAAGGTTGTGGAAGCGAAAGTGCTACAAATCAGGTTCCGTTGGCGTTGCTTAGAGTTTAAGGTCTAGGGTACACCCTAAACCCTAAATCCTAAACCGGGGGTTCAGGGTCTCGGGTTGGACCAAACACCTGGCCCCAAATCGGCCGTCCTCTGTCGCCTTGCCATCCTCCCCATCACATGCTCCTCACCGTCATCACCACCACTGTGACCATCAGTAAGGAATCTCAGGGACTGAATATCCTATTATGTGAGCCCTAACAGGTTAAAGATTACCTACTTAGCCCCTATAAGGACGCATGGTCGTCATCACCATCTGCTCAAAGGTGGAGCCGAGAACAAGTTAATGTAGGGGCCTTAACCATTAGAATAGGGTTTCGGGGCATGTTGTGCTAGATGTATAATCAGGAACCCCCAAAATAGCATTGTAATTATTTAGGCCCCTGCAGCACACTGCAAATCTCATCGACAGAGCCCCGCTTGCCTCGCGTGGGCACGGTCATCCAGCTTGTACTTGCTCCTGCAGCGAAGGCCAGGAACCGCAGGACAAGGGTTTAGGGTTGAGGGTTTAGGGTTATCTTGACTCCAGTGGGCTTTTGACCAGATACACCGCCTCAGATGCAACAGCCAGCCTAGATAGAGTTTGAAAAGCTTGACACTTTCAGTGGGCATCTATCCCGGAGCGGAGACAAGAATGCAGAATAAGTGTAGAGGATTATTGCGGCTTATGTGCTGGGATTCAATCTGTGGCTCTGCCATGCCCTGCTTCTAAGTTTGGTCTGAGCCAAACTCACCGTGCGATATGGGAGTTTCCGAGAATATGGGGTACCTTATTTGGGGTCCTTATAATAAGGATCCTACTATTTAGGGTACTAGCTTAGGGTCCCATATTTTCGGAAAGCCCTATATGGACTAACGGACTAACGACGCACGAAATCCGTGCCTCGTGAAAGGATGCAGGCTCGAACACTAATGTAGGGGCAAAATAATAAGAATAGAATTTTGGGGTATATATTACATATTATACAGACAATAAGGACGCCCCCCCCCCCCCCAACAAAAAATAGTGTAGGCAACTATTAAGCCCCTATATTGCTGCAACGTTTGGGGATCTCTACTGGACCTGCGGGTAGGGTCTGACAGCTGTTCCCAAACTATGACCCAAGGCTTCCCGGGGCCACGCTA
>CAJNDV010020824.1:19891-30461 GCA_905221635.1 Symbiodinium sp. CCMP2456
AGGGGTTAGGGGTTTAGGGTTTATCTGACCCAAGATAAGGCTTTTGTAGGCGCTCTATTTTGCAAGCAGGTATGGCATGAGAAACACAAACCATCAAATTCTACAGCTCAACCAGGACGGAGACTGCGATGCCCGTAAACCCTTACACTTACCCTAATCCTAACCCGCAAGGCCCTAAGCCTTAAACCCTAAACCCTACTTGTAGGATGGTGGGACTTAGTAATAGTATATTATAGGTATAACTATATACTTATATCTCCAACTGGGGTATCCATAACCTTACTTGCTAATTCCCCTGATCCAGGCTCCTAAAAAAGAATCCATATAAATTCTAAACCCTCAACCCTGAAGACCTAAGCCCTAGACGTGAAATCCTAAACCCTAAACCCTAAACCCTAAATCCTAAACCCTAAACCCTAAACCCAGGACGGAGACTGGGATACGGATGACCTGGAGCGATTGGTCTATGAAATGCTGGGGGCCCTGCCTCGGTAAGAGAGTTGAGGGTTCAGGGTTTAGGGTTTAGGGTTTAGGGTTTAGGGTTCAGGGTTTGCCATGGGGTAGCACGTAGGCCAGTATCTTGCGACACGGCTGAGTCGAATGCATCCTACCATGGCGATGACTTGTGAAAGCCTGTCCATCGAAGGCTTCTGCTTCTTTCTCCCACCGTGTATATGGTGGCTAAATTACCCAAACCTATTCCTTCTAGGGCTCACGCCTAAACTCATGCCAGCTTTTTCCTTCTGTCTGAAGCGGGCGGAAGCGGGGCAGGGCGGCCCGTTTTGGTTGGTCCCAAACCAGGCAGCAATTTCGCGTGAGGTTCAGGTAATGCCCCTTATTACAACGGACCAGTACTGGTTTCGGTCCGACCTGGGCGCTTCCGTGCCCGTGGCTGTGCCGGTATACTGGGCCTGTCGCGATCGATTGCAAGAGGTTTAGGCGCCACCCACCTACAGTAGATGGGCAGAGTTTAGGGTTGAGGGTTTGCAGGATCGTTGCAGGGTTTGGTTGTAGGGTTACGGCTTTGGGGATGGGTGTAGGGTTGAGGATCTTACAATCTACAGTTGAGGGTGTGGCGATGAAAGTTGTAGTCTATGGTGCTTTGGGCTATTTTAGGGAGGTGGAGCTCCACAAAGACACTAAACCTAAATCCCTAAACCCTAAACCCGCCAAGAACCTGCAAGTTCAAAGGTTGGTGACGTTTTCTGCTTGAATCGATCCATTGGGTCCTCTGAGCCAGCACGAAGACTGAACATTGAACCCTAAACCCTGAACCCTGAACCCTGAACCCTATAAGCCCTAAACCCTAAACCCCTTAGGGTTTAGGGCTCAGAGTTTAGGGTTTAGGAGTTGGGTTTTTGCGTGTGACGGCGTGGGGAGGCTCAGCTTAGGTGCTGTTGATTGTTGACTTTGAGAGTTCTGTAGGCTTAGGGCGTAGGGTTTAGGGATTAGGGTTTAGGGTTTAGGGTTTAGGGCGTAGGGTTCAGGGATTCGGGTTTTAGTGTTTTAGGTTTAGGGTTTGGGGCTTTAGGGTTTTAGGGTTTAGGGCTTAGGGTTAGCTTTTCTGTGGGTTTTAGGGTTTAGGGATTAGGGTTTTAGTGTTTTAGGTTTAGGGTTTGGGGCTTTAGGGTCTTAGGGTCTTAGGGTTTAGGGTTTAGGGTTTAGGGTTGGTTTTTCCTGTTGCTGGCCTTCTAACGGGACGGGATGCTTCGGGGCAGAGAGGCATGCGAGCAGTTTGGTGCCCCCGTGCCCTATCATTGTGCACCTAAGGCCAGGAAGCCAAGCACAAAATTCCCAATCCTCGACTCGCCCTAAGCCCCCAAGCCTTATGCTATCCTGAAAGGGACTCCTGTAGAAGTTACCTACTTACGGGCTTAATAAAGATCCCTGCAATCAACCCTTTTTCCCTAAACCCTAAATCTTGAACAAGCCCTCGACCCTAAACCCGAATTAATAAACTGTCAGCAGGATGTCTTCCTTGGAGAAGTCGTAGGACTTAGACAGCAGGAAACCCTTTTAAAGGCTCGTTAATAGAAAGCGTATCACGAGGGGTCTAGAAGGGTTACTGTAAACTGATTAGGATTTTGGGTTTGGGGGTGTTTTGGGTGACTTCATACGCAGTTAGTACGATGCCTCATTTAGGGGCTTTACTTAGTCCCCGACCCTCCCAGTAGAGTTTCCGCCATGTTTGTAGGCCCGAAACTCTTCAAGCTGTCTTCGACTCCTGGTGAAACCTAGCCCTAAGCCTAAGGGCCCAAAATGCATGAAAGGCTTTCAGAGTTTGATAAGGGCTCCGCACAGATGTGGTAAGGGTTCTTCACGTGTTTTGAGGGTTACCGGACACTTTTTAGGGTTGAGGATTTAAGGATTTTGGGTTTAGGGCTGGTTTTAGGCTGTAGGGTAAACCCTAAACCCTAAACCCTAAACCCTAAAACCTAAACCCTAAATCCTAAACCCTAAACCCTCATCCCTAAACTCAAGGAAGCTTATTAGAGATTTGTGAGGCTCTCGGGCGGCCCTTCAACTTCCTGGGCTTGTAGGGTTTAGGGGGGGTTCGGGTTTAGGGTTTTTAGTTTTTAGGGTTTAGGGTTTAGGGTTTTTAGTTTTTAGGGTTTAGGGTTTAGGGTTTATGGTTTTTAGTTTTTAGGGTTTAGGGTTTAGGTGTTAGGGCCTTGTTTGAGACAGTAGTTTGAGACAGAGGAAAACAAGTTTTTGACAAGCGAAAACAACTGGAGACAAGGCTTTCACAAGAGACGCCAAATCAAAACACCAAAAGGCAGCAAATGGAGGTTTTATGACCATAAAATAGATTGTAAAGTCTCTTGAACTGGGCCTTACAAGACAAACCTCATAGGGCCTTTTCTTTCAATGTAAGCAGGATTGTTAAAGAGTCCACAAGGCAATTGAAGGGTGAATAAGACTTGAAACGATCGTACATGTTTTTTTTTTTTCGCAGGGGTAGCGGGGGGTCACCCCCCTGCATCGAACGCGGCCACGGGGTATGGGTGGGCCGGCTGTAAAAAACTAGATTTTCCAGGATTGCGAATAAGATGCAATATATTATAAGACTCCTCCGGTGTCCGACCGCAAGTTTGATCGTGTCTTCTGAGATTCGGTAAGATTTTGCAATGTCACACCATGATTGTAAATCCTGTGTCTCAATAAGATGCAAGAAGATTTGTCTGCGGCGGTCCGCCGTAATGTTATGTTGCAATTAAGGTTCAATCAGATGCATGGATTGAGATGCAATAAGATGTTGCCGGGCCCAGTTTGACAAACATGCTCCCACATATGCGTTTCGCTGTTAGCCTTATTAGCCCTGAGGTTTAAAGCCCTGTAGTTCCAGGGCGGCTTTGACTTTTCATCGAGCTTGCATTTTAGTGGACTGGGGCTGTGGATCAAGAGCACGACTCGCAGGTGCGCAAAGGATAAAGATCAGTGGTGTCATAAAGTCAAAAGGGGCCACATGATGAAGAGCACCAAGAGAAACATAATGACAAATGACGACACATAGAAGAGAGAGCGAGAGAGACAAGTTAGCTAGTGTCAATGAAGACAATGCATGGTCAAAAGATGACCACATGTGATTTGGTATTTTGCAGCCTAAAGCCCTGAGGTTTCAAGGCCCGTGCTTCAAATAAACACTGGAGTAATGACATCATTCCAGCATGGATCTTCAACATGCAGTGAGTAGTGCGGTTCAACAGTTCGCGGTTTGGGGCAGATTTCATGCTAACATATAGGGTTCATGGTTTATAAGGTGTTCGTTTTGTTGCTTTGGGGTTCAGCTTTATGCAGTTTATGCAGCCGACCGAAGATGCAACATGTAATTCGTGTTAAGAGCCGGGACTTGTTGCCTGCCCCTATACTTCGTGGACCTAGTTATAGGCTAGCACGTCCCTTGATGCTGCAAGTTATCCCAGCTGGAGCGGTTTGGTGTATGGTCGGGACCACAGGTTGGGATTTTTTAGATCCCTTTTTTTGAAAGTTTTATGTATTTCTGATCCCACTACAAAGCTCCTCAACTGTACCCGCAGCCCAAGACCACTCGCACGGATGCTGTGATCCAGTCGTGTCCCCACTTTATTGAGAAGGTTTGATTTCGGGTTCTTGGTGTTCTTGGTCGGAGTGCATGAATTTGTTTTTTCTGTGCGACGGTCTTTCCGTTCGACCGGGGTCAGCGCGACACGGAGTTCACGAGAAGGCACGCCCACAAACAGTGCAGACCAGAAAGTAAAGCTTACGTCCTCGTGCCCTACCTTGCGAACTGTGGCCGCCAGTAAAGCCGATGGTAATATGGTTGCGCAGCATCCACTTGAGTATGACGACCCACTGAAGGAAAGTGTCCACAAAGCCGAGCATGTTATGCTCCAACGCATGCAATGCCAAAAAACGCGTTCAGTCTTAGGGCCTAAGCTGCCCATGTCGAGTGTTCCAATACCTGTGCAAGGCCAAGAGCGTGGGGAACATCTTTTCCAAGGCAAAATCAAAAAATCAAGAGCAGACCGCAGCAACAAAGTCATGAGAGAGCAGGCAGACTAAGAAGAACACAGTGAAGAATCATTGCCAGACATGAGAAGCTTAAAAGCCAAAACACTAAAGCATAAAAACAACAACTCGACGATAAGTACCAATAAACAAAGACGGCGGCGGAGACGGATGAACATGGTAGTAGTAGTAGTAGTAGTAGCAGTAAATCAAAAGTGTTACTGTTATTATTATTATCAGTAGTCGTCATCATGCTTTTAATTGAACCAGATGGTGGACAAGCACGCCAAGTAACATCAACGTAACAGCACCGGCAGCAGCAACACTAACATAGCCAACAGCAACATGAAGCGCGACCACCACCACCCGCCATCACCACCACCACAACCACCACCACCACCACCACCACCACCACCACAATGACGACACCAACAGTAGCTCAGTAGCTCACTACGTGCCCACCACAACCAACAATAACAACGACGAGAACACAGAATGACAACATCTTCTGCATCAGTGAGAAACACCATGCCGAAATCCCTTGCAGATTTCCGATAGCCTGTTTCAGGGTCCTGAAATTGGATGCATGATGCTGACATGCAAACCCATACCCATCCTGAAGACCTGACCCCTAAGCATCCAAACTTGCGCCTTGCACCCCAACAAACCAATGGGTCACGTTCCGAAATCCCAGCATTGGTGAATGCCTTGAACACGAAACCCGGGAACCTGAACCCGGAGATTCCCACGCATTATATACTTGGAGCTCAACGTGTGGTCTGCGTAGCAACCGCAAAGAGTTCGGGATTCAGAGTCGTTGGGTGACCTAAATATATACTAAACGCGCACATGGACCCTTAGGGCTATGTTCGAAACTCCTGAGCATGAGCCTCCGTAAGGAGGTCAGGTCAGGGAAGACGTAGAGATGAATATTCAAGAAGGCACACGAAACACACACGTCAAGGATGAGGGATTTTATAAGTAGTGCATACGCGCCATAACATGAAAAGACCTACTTATGAATCGTGGTTTCTATTTGTCCGGATTCTTAAAGTAAGCCCGTGATTTCAGCAAGGTTGAAGCTCGAAAACGTCCGCAGCGAGCTGGGATGGCGTGTGTCGCTTCGAGCTTGTTTCAAGGGTTGCAGCTGTGGGATTCATAGTGTGGCTTAGTGGGATATTCACAGGGTCTGAACAGCCGGTCCGCTGCAATTCCTGTATACCGTGTATTATATGTAATAGGTTGTGCAGTTGATGCAGTTGTGATCAGAATTTTTTGTGGTTTCGGGGCTTCAGGTCTGGGGTTTAATTAGGTAATGCGAATTGGCTTTTGTATTCTCATGGACCCTGCTTAGCTTGCATGTTGTTATATGCCAACAGCAGTTTCCGCACAGTATGTTCGTGAGATTCAGCGGGGCCATACCCATTGCGCGCACTCCCGCTTCTTCCCCTAAGGCTCCATGTACCTGTTACAGTATATATATATATATATATACTTATTGGGCTTCAAGTACCTATATAGGGACTACTTTAAGGCCAATGTATACACTATGTAGGTGCATGGAGCCTCTGGGTTCGTTTGTTGCCATGAGCCCCAAGTACAAGGGTCATACCGGAGCACCTAAGCTTGGTGTCATGTTGTCAACAGAAATCGCATGTATATACAGTTTACACAAATCAGCACACATGCAAATACAGAAACTTATGTATGACATGCCCCTGCACATATTCTGCTACCCCGAATTCCAGTTCCTAGCTCCGGGTTTCGATTCTGGGTAACCCAATCCTTGATACATAGTCACTAAGTATAACCAAAAATGGGCCAGAGTCCAGGGTTTTAGGGAGTTTAAGGTTTGGCGTTTCGGGTTTCGCCGTTTGCAGTGCCGGACCCTTCGCGCAACACCCTCAAACGCTAAACAGTGATCAGTTACCCCCCGAAAGTAAGCAAATGAATGGCCCAGCACCTGGGCCCATAAAAGGCTGTCTTTATTCTACATACTCTTGGGGTGGCCTAAGCCCTAAACCCCAAACCCCAAAAGACCACCAAACAAAAATATCAAGGATGCCACTCCTGAGTATGATCTTCTGGGGCGCACTGAAATGGCGTCTTGGTAGAGGGTTCAGAGGGTAGGGTTTAGGGTTCAGGTGCAGGGTCTAGTTTTTGAAGTCTAGGGTTCAAGTTCAGGGTTTAGGGTTTAGGGTTTAGGGTTTAGGGTTTAGGGTTCGGGGTTGAGTGTTTAGGGTTCAGGGGCTCGCAGTGAGTCGGTTAGCACGGTTTAGGATTCAAAAATTAAAACTGAGCGCGGGTGGTGCGGCTACAGTGTCAGCGGTCGGGACCTGTGAAAACTACAGGACTCTTGTTTCCAGGCTTTGGCACTTAGCTTCAGTTTGGGGTTTTTAGGATGTAGACTGTTGGGTGTTCTGCCTTTTTCATTGTTGGCAGGGTTTGCAGTAGGCCTTCGGCCGTTGGTTGGCGGGATCAGTGTCCAACGGCACGGTTTAGGGTTTAAAGTTCAAGGTTTGGAGTTCAGGGTCGAGGTTGCGAAGTTACGGGTTTACGGCGTTGTCCTCTCTTTCGATAGGAAGTCATGGTAGCCGCGGGGGAGGTTCTCTGCAATCCATGCTTTGGGATTAATTTAGGCTTTGGGGCTATGGCTGAGCCCTAAACCCTAAACCCTAAGCCCTAAACCCTAAACCCTGAATCCTACCTTTCTTGACGGTTTAGGGTTTAGGGTTTAGGGTTGAGTGTTTCGGCCCTGTCTTTATAGCTCTCGGGCCCAGCACTTAGTTAGACTGTGGGGTCCTATGTCTGCAATAGGCTTCTAGCGCTGATGGCTGAAGGTTTTAGGCTTGAGCGTTTCATGGCTATATGCTGATGTGCTACCAAACAGTAGTTATAGGCGCGGCAACCCACTGGTACTATGTTGTGGGAGGCCCAATTCCAGAGTGGTAGAATGAGTACCCCTAACCTGGACCCTACAGAACCTACCTTTTTAGGGCTTCTTCTTCTGATTTCCTGAAATATAAGTCTCCAAAAAGGTGCGTTCTTCGGGGTCCAGGAAAACCCTAAACCCTAAACCCCTCCGGGTTTAACCCTGAAGGATCTTCACAGCATCCTGCAGGCTTGTACCTTGAACTACCAAACTCTACTTGTTCTGTAGGTTCTTATTATGAGCCCTAAGAAAAGACTTTATAGGGACCCTACCAAAATAGGTTTGGGTAGGTTAAGCTCTTCAGGGCTATGTGGGGGCTCTTTTCAAGAGTTTAGTGAGTCTAGACAGGGCTTCTGTTGAATACCGGGTGCCAGCAAGAAAAACACAGAAGTTCTATTCCGCTTGGATGCTATACCCCAATATTCCTTTATCCCGGTACGAAGAATCGCCTGCAAGCCTAAACACAGTGTAAACCCTATGTCAAGCCCAAACGACTGAACCCTCTGTGAACCCCTTCACGTGTTTTCGAAATGGAGGGGGGTTCCTGGGGCTGCGTCCGCCAAGGAAGATTCTCCCCGGCAATTCCCTGAAAGGCGCACAGAGCAACATTGCCTGCCCCCCAGGACATTTCATCAGGGTTTCGACGGATTTCACTATGGCCCTGCTCTAAGTCACCCATAAAGCCTACATCCTACCCTAAACTCTGAAACTTTATTACAGCGGTAAAAACATCCGGATCCCTAAACCCTAAACCTTTGTGAAAGCATACCATAAACCCTGGCGAAAGCATCTAAAGGGGTTCCTTTCGTTGGGTCGTGGTTTTCTCAAGGGTTCGCTGCGGGCATTTCGGGTTTTAGGAGTAAGGTTTGGGGTAACCAATCTCAACCATGAACAAAGTTTAGGGTTTCGGGTTTAGGGCACCAAGAACCAGGCCTACCTGAAGCCGTTTACTCGCGCTTCTCAGGTGGGTCTGTGCTTTCGATCCTTTGAGGGGATGTTGGACTCGATGCGGTTGGCCTGTAGTCCTTGGTTCCAAAAGCCTATATTAGTCTAGGGTTCCTCATTATGGCCCAAGCTGTTCCTGAGAAGGTGAGTCTTGTGGGCTGCAGGTAGGGCTTGTGATTTAGGCGGCTAGAGGGCTGAGTACGAGTGTACGGGAGGCTCATAATTTCGATATTCCGCTGTGCAAGCTCTGGCTTGGTTGGCTCTCTCTTTCGTCTTGGTCCTGGATCAGCACGAATCCCATGCCAGACGCAGGTGACGAGAAGCTAGCCCAGACCCTAAACTAAGCTTTGCTCTGAACCCTACACTCTGCCAGCGTAGATCCCCAAACAGTGAGATAGTGACATACCAACTCGACGACGATGGTGAGCACTTCAACGACGACAACGACCAGGAGAGTACTAGGAGACGCCGGCAGACCACCAAAACGCCACACTCAGGCACCACCACGAGACCACGACCAGGAGACCACTAAGAGACCGGAACTATACCTTGAGACCTCCAAAATAGGGCTACCGCTGTGGTGCGCTGCATAGTTGTCACTGGTGTCCTACTTACTCTTTACAACGGGTCCACGGGGCGGTGTGCCTCAGAGAGCCCGATCCAGATTATCAATCTTAGCAAGTATGAAGCCTAAGTTTAGGGTTCATGGCTGAGAGTCTTTTGTTTGGTTTAGGGGTTTAGGGTTTAGGGGTTTAGGGTTTAGGGGTTTAGGGTTTTGTGGTTTCGGGTTTTGGGGTTTAGGGTTTAGGGCTTTAGGGTAGGGGTTTAGGGTTTATGGGTTTAGGGTTTAGGGCTCAGGGGGTGCATGGTTTGCTGAGAGTCTTTTCTTGGGCCAAAGGCGGCTTGAGAGCAAAATTCGAGTTTGGGTTGAATGTAGGTTTTTTGGCAGGAGGTGCGGTAGACTGTAGCTCCATAGTTTTGGGTTGGCGTTTTCATGCTGCATGGAGAGGAACGTGCAAAAAGTCCCACATGTGCAAAGTTTTGCAGAAACTCTTCAGTACTGTATTACTCTTGTCCCCAAACAAGCCATACCCAGAGACTCCAATATCCCTGAATTAAGGAACTCTGGGTACACAGGAGGTTCCGGCTACGCGCTTTCTGGAACGGCCTGTCCTTTAGCACTTCAAAGATCCCACCCACTCGTACATCAAAAAGCTCCGCGGGATGCCTCAACCCTAAACCCGCAACCCCCAACCCTCAACCCGAAGACCTAAACCCTAAACCCTCAAACCCTGAACCCTAAACCCTAAACCCTCAACGCGCAACCCTAAACGCTAAACCCTAAACCCTAAACCCTAATCCCCTAAACCCTCAACCCTCAATCCTCAACCCTGAACCCTAAACCCTAAACCCTGAACCTTCAACCCAAGATCCGAGGCGAATACCTATGATGTCCTCAACTCACCGAAGCTTTACGAGATCATGCCGCTCGGAGTTGCCTCGGTTTAGAGTTTAGGGTTTAGGGTTTAGGGGTTTATGGTTTAACAGAGGAAATTGCCTGGGCTTGGGGTTTAGGGTTTGGGGTTTAGGGGCTTGGGGTTTAGGGTTGAAGGGCATAGTAGTAGTATTCATACGTACCTAAACCCTACAATGTAGCACCTTGTTTGAAGTGAGATATTTTTTGGCTGGTATCCTAGATAAGGAGATGCTAAGGAAGGGAACCAACAGCAGGTGCTGCGTTGCAGGGGCTAGGCCTTCGAAGCACTGAACCCTACATCGCTCAGGCCGTATATACTGCTTGTTCAGCTTTCTGCTGTACCCGAAGCCGTCAGCGGTAAGCCAAAAACCCTATATACACCCTACACCTTAAGATGCTGTGCTCCTTTGTGTGGTGATTTCACAGCATGTGCGCAGCGCCGAGAACTCAGACAAGTCGAGAAGACGAAGGTCACATTAAACACCTAAAGAGAAGGTAACCCGTAGCCTCTTTGGGGTACTATAATCCCAGTAAAGTCTCATATACTTCCAAAGGTTAACCTTTAATTTCCCAGGATACTGAAAAAGTAAACAAACCCTATGCTCCAGACCCTGAACCTTCAGAGCAGCCCCAGAAACAAAAAAAGCTATTCAACTTCCATCGCAGCTTTCCACAATCGTCTAGGTTTCGGTCCGTAGAGCTTTACGGCGCAGGTGTAGGGTTTAGGG
>CAJNDV010020835.1:0-17253 GCA_905221635.1 Symbiodinium sp. CCMP2456
CATTCATACATACATACATACGTACATACATACATGCCTACATGCATACGTACATACATACATACATACATACATACATACATACATACATACATACATACATACATACATACATACATACATGCACACGTACACACGGACACACATACATACATACATACATACATACATACATACATACATACATACATACATCGTTTTCTTCACACAGACCTATGCCACCAATTGTACATGCCTAGAGTCACAACAGGGACATTTGCAAATAGCTTCGGCGAGCATGGATCATTCTGAACGGCATTCAATAATAATAATTTTCGCACACTTGTGTTGACCTCGGACGGCTTCGTTGAGTTTCTTCGCCGTGAGCTGAAGAATGGCGAGGTTACCCTAGACCCTAAACCCTCTCTGGGCTAACAAAAACAAAAATCCCTAAACCCTCTAAACCGAGGTTCATCCCAAAGGCAGCGGCCCCGGCTCGTGTGGCGAGTTCCGTGATCCCGGTGCTCATCATGCTGAACCTTCAGAACAATGCGGGCCTCGGCGAGCTTTTTCGGGCCCTTGGGGGCTGCGCGTCGTTTTCTGCATACGTAGATACCTCTACGGTAAACTCCCCTCTACACGACCGGCATGTTCTGGTAAGTCTAGGGACTGTGCCAGGTGACAAATCAGCTGCCTCCGCCTCAGCTTTCAAACTGCCTTCGGGTGCGGCTGACGTTGCGACAGAAGCCACAGCAGCCTGTTGTAGCGTGGCAGTACATGTTGCATGACAGATCCAGCGGCACATGCATCCCAGTGGTGCTCGTAGTTTGTTTGTCGTGCGAACTGGTCACGCGAGTTTGGTCCTGTCAGGCCTGCGCTGAGCTACCTAACTTGGCTTACAAGCTTCCTTGTCACGATGACATTGCTGCACTCCTGCAAATAGCTCTCGGCATTGTGATTGTTGCCTATAGCAGCAGCGAAAACATGCGAGAAGACCGCAGCAGCTGAGCAGCTGAGGTTCACAATGTCCACGGTCTTCGAATATGGTGTTGTGTCTGTTCTGATGCAGGTGGAAGCCCGCAAGATTCGTAAGTTCGAAGTGCCACGGTGGCAAAAGGCGACGTAGTACTGACGATAACGGGACGCACGCGGTCTTTTGGTCCCGAAGCCATGCCCCAATCCCCGAAACTCACTCACCGCATGCAGTCTGAGGCATTCAAGCGATTGACAGCCGACGCACATAAGCGAGCTGAGGAGCAGGAGGCCTTTGTTGTTTTGTCCAGCTTTGTCTTGACTGCAGCTGCAGCTTGCCATGGTGGTGGTGGTGGTGGTGGTGGTGGTGGTGGTGGTGGTGGTGGTGGTGGTGATGGTGGTGGTGGTGGTAGTTGTGGTAGTAGTAGGAGTAGTAGTTGTAGTAGTAGCAGTAGTTGTAGCAGTAGTGGTAGCGGCAGTGGTAGTGGTAGTGGCAGTGGTAGTGGTTGTGGTAGTGGTAGTGGTGGTAGTAGTAGTAGTAGTGGGATTAGCACAGTTCTAGTTCTGGTTTTAGTTTTAGGTCTAGTAGTAGTAGTAGTAGTAGTAGTAGTAGTAGTAGTAGTAGTCGGTGGTGCCCCCCCCACCAATCGCCTCTCCTAAACACTGTTTAAGAGCACATCCACTTCACTCGGTATTTACAGTACTGTCGTGATGTCGTAGTCCAAATACCAAAGATGATGATGGGTTTAGGCGCCAGGTGGTTGGTAGGGTGGGGGTGGGGGGGTGTGGCTAGTAGTGGGAGGAAGCAAGTAGGAGCACGCAGAAGATGCTGAAGAGCAGCGGTGCCGCAGTGGCAGCAGTAGTCTCCATAACGAGAAGGGTTTCTTGCGCTATGGTGACCCGTCTTGACGACGTACTGGTAGAGACATGATGTCACCGCATAAAACACTGCTACAGACCCAGCGAGAAAGCAGGTTACTATTTCAATGGAAGACATCCAGAAAACGGACGCAGCGGTGGCTTACGTTTACAAGCTGTTCGACTCGGACTGGGCAGTCTGTGGTTCAATTTTTGGGGCTTTAAAGTTTGAGGGAGCGGAGTATAATGGATACGGTAGGTAACATCAAGAATGATGGAGTTAGGACGAAGGGCGATACATGTCTGTTTGTCTATCTTATCTATCACAGGTTCTATTTATCCATCTATCTAGTTGCCCGTCGCTCGGTTCTAAGGAATCGGATCTTCGGATTGTCGTTGTCATTGCTTTGAGTTCTTGCTGCTGCTTGTGGTCTTAGTTGCTTGGTTGTCGCTTGTCTCGCGCTTCTGTTGTGCTGCTAGTTGTTCCTTATGTCCTGCTTCGTGATTTTTGATACTGGTTACAGCCGAACTGGTGATGACTCTGTTGGACAAAGTAGCTAGTGCAACTGGTCTCCACCCTGCGAGGACGGAGAGTCCGGCCTCACCCTGAAAGAAGTTCAATCTGGCTTCAAAGCGCTTGGGCAGCCACTCTATCGCAGTTACAAGGTGTTGCACAGCAGGTCTTGACTTGTTGTCTTGGTTTGGGTTATTATTAGTAGCCTTCATTCATGTGTTGCCTTAGCATGTGCTCTGAGACCAAAAGGGCCCAGATCTCACAGCGTTGAAATTGGGGTTATGACATTGATTCGGTTCGCTTGGTTGAGGAATGTTAGCAGGTCCATGTTTGGTTGAGATGTTTGTGCACTTTGGGGCCTGGTAGGGCGGAAGATGTACGAGGATTGGTAGGTTGAGAGGTTGTCTCAGCCCGAGATGACTTGCACATCCCTTGAAACATCCCTGAGGCTGTGGCTCTAAACTTACGTGAGACTTGATGCATACCTACACTGGCACATGTTTTCGTGCATGCGCGTGTATGTGTGACAAAATTTGAAGCACTTGTTGCCTTTACAGGCGGGGGTTGACGGTTTCAGGTTTCAACCAGTGTCGGCCCCAGAGTACAAAGGATTCAGGTATGTTTTGTGGCGAACACCAACACGAAACCCTACAGCATTCGAAAGCTCCGGTGAGGGATGGAGTGAACAGACTTGTATTGCGGTATATGCCTGATGAAGTCTTGACATACGGGTAATGTTCAGGTTTAGATTGTCATCGTCTCATATCAGCCACGATTCAGGCAGTGTTGGACGCACATCCTACACCAACGTGTCGGCTGTGTTGGGCAATGCGCAAGCCCAACAAGCCAGGTAAAGCTACCCTTCAGAAGAAGTCTTGAGTTGATGCTGTCGGCTTCTTTAGTGTTCAAGGGGTGTTTGGTCCCGCAGCGGCCCCAATTCCAACTTTCGCCAGGCACTTCTCCCTCGACCAAGTCAAAGAGACCTTCATCAAGCTGGGCGTGGAAGGGCCATCGGCTCACCATACACGGGGGATTCAATAAAGCCGTGTTTCAGATCATGCACAAAACACAGGTGTTATCATTTTGGGCTAGATTGTAGATTGCTGCTGCTGATACATGGGGAGAAGATGAGACTTTTGTGTCTTCTATGCTGATTAGTTAAGGTTGCCCGCAAACCCTTGAACTGTTGCGGGGCTCGGGCATGGTTCTGAAACTGCTGGAAAATCTGCGTTCCACAGCTGAGCCCAGCCACAGCCTTCAGCACTTATGCCTCGCACAGTCGGCCGCCCCGACACCCTTCTCACGGCTCGTGCTTGTTCAACCGACATTTTTGCAAGGAGTTGCAGTCCTTATTCACCGTATTCCCTTGCAACACTTCCCTGGCGCATACTTCAGACAGCAGGCATCGAATGAAAAAAGAAGACTTCCACCGGATGCTGAAGGACATTGATGACTACATGCCGGGAAAGACCCCTGGCCGCCTGATAGGTTGAGAGTCTCTGGCAATTGCAGAAAGCAACCTGGGAAAGTCTCATATCCCCAGCTGGTTAGTCTATAAGTACAGATATTATATATGTCGAGATATGTCGAGCTCGCCCATGTGAATCTGGCCGTGCTGCATTCTCTGTTCGTCGCAGCTGAGGAACGCTTTTATACTTACGTTTTGGGAGAGGGAGCCAGCCGATCAGGCTGGCACGGCACCGGCGTCAGAAGCAATGCCTATAAGTCGACATACGGTGCGTTCTGGTACGTAGCGAGTATACATTTTTACGTGCCACTGATACTTCCGATGAGTTTTGTGCATCCGTAGCAGATAAAGGTTGTGCTCCGTACGATGCAGACATCCTCTAGCAACGTTTTGCTTTATTCGAGCTCGGTGCCGGCAGGTGGATATCATCTTCCGCAACTCCGCTTGATACCGTTGAACTTGTACGTAGCAGTGTAGGTCTTTAGCATGGTCGCAGTCCCTTGTCTTTGAGTGGTCCTGCTGCCCAATGCTGCCCAACCATCGCCATGTTGTATGTCGTTTTTTGCTGAGAGCTGCGTTGGGCAGGTTTCCTTTCATCATGAGAATGAACAGTGCGCTTTTTCCCCGTGTGCCCGAACTGAGGATTGGCTTTCATCGTCGGCATCTGGCCTCAAAGACTACTTTTCCTGCGTGTGCATGTCTTTTGTCTGGTCTTCTTCGCATGATGTTTCCCTAACCCCCTGGTACCTACTATATGGGGCCCTAGGGGCTCTAGTGCCCTATATAGTAGGTACCTGGGAGGTTCGGGTTTGATATCACGGACATTCCTTTGCGAGTCCGGCCCGCAGGCTTGGTTCTGGTCACTTTGATCTGGCTACTGTTTCGATGACGAGGCTGTTGGGGAGGCTGGTTGCATAGTCCTAGCAGTATCCACACATGCAGCGATCGGCCGCAAAAATAGCCTTCAGTCGGTGTTTCATACATACGCATCGTAAGGGATGGAGGATGAGCTGCCTTGTATGGATCTCGTGTACCTTCCTTGGCTTCTGTAAGCCAATGCGCTTGCAGATTGAAGTTTCAATAGAGCCTTGTAGCGGCTGAGCATGAGTATCCAGCTGAAGATCCGGCATCGTGCAGGGTTCCGATTTTGTTGCACGTAGCCACATCCAGGCTTGTTTCTGCTGAACAAGCACAGGTTTCATCAAGTCGAGTCATGACACGAACGGCACACTGACCCCACCACCGCCCAGACGTACAGTTGGTAGCCGGAGTGAAGTTCTTCGAACTTCCAAGCCCGGCGAGAGCTCTGGGTTCGAAACATATTCAATACCTTGATGCCGAATCGATGAAGTGTTGCATTTCATAAGGCTATTGCGCAGCTCTTTGAGCCCCTAGTTCTACAGTCTTGGAAATCTACAGACAGCGGAACTTGTGTCTATCTGAGCCAGCAGCAGACTCAGAGAGAGTTGTTTCTATCTTAACCCTAAACCCTAAACCCTAAACCCTAAACCCTAAACCCTAATCATCCTGAAAGCCCAAAGAATCCACGATGCACGGAGGTCTGAACCCTGCTATGAGCCTGGGAGTTTCCGAAAATTAGGGGTACCTTGTTTTGGGGTCCTTATAATTGGCATCCTATTATTTAGGGTACTATATTAGGGTCCCCTGTTTCCAGAAGCCCCCACCTTTCCGGCATGAACTGAGAGCAAAGTCGCCCTCTCAGGACACCGGACTATAGAAGTTGTTTGGTCAAGGTGCCCTAGAAGCCTGGTCACCGAAATTCCTAGTAGGTCGTTGTCATATATATATATATATATATGTAACCTCATAGTCTATAGCATCGTCTTGCATAGTTGAGTGGGCTTCTGTGGGTATTTCGTCGGCGAACGTGAAACCCTTTCCAGCAGTTGCAGATCCAGTGCCCATGGGCCTGCAGCGAGAACGGTGTCGGAAAAATGCATAATTGGGATGGTGGCGACCGTAAAAGACAGCAAAGAACCGATACTGATAATTCTACACCCTGATGGGTCCTGAGCATCATCGCAATGTGAGCTGTGAGTTGTTGTCAAAACCATACCATCATCTGCTTGATCAGTATCAGTTATCAGCACTTGTACCGGCTGCACGGCCAATATGCAATACATACAGGTAACCTGATTGTGAACAGGTTCAGACTAGCTATCAAGCTGCTTGTGCCGATCATTGGCGTATTTCATTTGCAGCATGCCCTTCGGAATAATCGGCAGGTCACAAGAACCGCGTCCCCGCCAGGCGCAACAAAATCAAGTCCAAACTAAAAGTTAAGCTACCTGTAGTCTCCATTGTAGTTCCTTTTTGGGGACGCCTTATAAAATCCTTAATATATACTTGGTTAAACCAGAAAAAGGAACTACAATGGAGACTATAGGTAGTTCTAAATTCCTGAACCCCTGCGGCACTCCAAACTCGAGCCTGAAGCCGGGAGCTGAGAGATCTCATGGTGCTGACCAAACAGGTTTGCTAAAGACCCTACCTTAAGAACTCAAAACCCACGTTCTATAAATATACTATTTTAATGTTATAGGAATCGAACCCCGTTCCCGAGGGCGTCAACCCGCGCTCAGCTGCCGCAGTCGCCCAGCGCGCTCGGGACAAGCTCACCGAGGTGAGCTTTCTTTGGGCCTTGAAGCAGGGTGGGAGTTTTTAGGGTTTAGGGTTTAGGGTTTAGGGTTATGGCTTGCAAGTTCATGGGCAGAGTGTCTGGGTTCGGAAGTTCAGGGGATCTCATTCTGGGTCTCGGCATAAGCAGCCTTTCCACGGGTTCAAGAAGCCTACGGGGCTCCCTTCGGAGGCTAGAAATTACAGCGATTTGGAAGATGCAGCAGATCCTACTAGGGTTCTTGCGCCCCGACAAGTTCCGGGTTGATGAGGCTTGGGTCTCAAGCGCTAAGCTTCCGGCTGGGTTGGCCTGCGATTTGGGTCGTGAGAAGCGAAACATACCGACATCCCTCGATCCATCGCTCTTCTGGTGAAGGCGCTGTTGGAGAAAACCTTGGCCCAAGTCCTGTCCGCTGATTCTGAGTTTGATTCCGGCCCCGGCTGAGGAGAAAATAGTCCTGCAAAGCTGACGATGATAGGTTTTATAGATCTTCTAGAGTACGATGATGATCCTTAGACGTCTGCTCCCTTGAAGACTACATAGCGCTGCTTGCCGTTGCTATGATGAGTGGAGTTATATTCGCCTTGAGCCCGAATCCTGCAAGCTCTACATAGAGCTGCCCAAAGGGCTTCAGAATCCGTCTGCTGCAGCGAACCTGCGCCGAGACGGTGGCGGTCGCAGTCTGAAAGCCGGGGTTGACAGTCATAGGATTGAAGACTTGAAGCGTTTGTTTAGCAAATGCGGGCTGTGCTTCGGCCCTGGGATCAGCTGTGTGATTCCTTGCTCACGTGCTGATACATGCTTATGTCATACGGACTGCAGTTCACCCTGCTACCTAAACCCTAAACCCTAAACCCCTAATCATATCATCCTAGCGACCTCCCTATTCCGAAACCGTAAATTCGATGGGCTACCGAATCGGATGTCCAAACTTCTCCCTTGAGAGCTTTGGGTTTCAGGCGGTAGTTGTGGATATCTAAGAGTGTAGGGTGTAGGGCTTGCGGTTTAGAAGGCTATGTTGTCGATTCTGTAGTCTAAGCGGGTGTGTTGGCTTTTAGAGCTTCAATCGTCCTTCATCTTATGCCTCTGGACCTGTAAACCGTAATCCCAAGCCGAGGCACGGAACTGC
This sequence comes from Symbiodinium sp. CCMP2456, assembly GCA_905221635.1. Taxonomy (NCBI): domain Eukaryota; class Dinophyceae; order Suessiales; family Symbiodiniaceae; genus Symbiodinium; species Symbiodinium sp. CCMP2456. Next base: position 7,559 of record CAJNDV010020835.1, read on the forward strand.
AAGAACCCCTGCAGCAATGTAGGGGCTTTAGTAATTAGAATAGGGTTCCAGGGGGTCCGTATTATACTGATAGTATCATATACCGGAAAACCCGATTCTAATCATTACGGCCCCTATATTATTCACAAGTTTCAGGGTTTAGGGCCCGGCTGCAGAAGACCACCTCCTGGGGCAGAGTCCTGTTCATAGCTTGCGCAAGTGCCCGCCGAATTCATTGACACCGGCCACGAAAGTCGCCGGCAAGTCGCAAAAAGCTCCGCCTAAGGTCCTTTTATCCATACATTGCGGTCGTTGTAAAAAACTGTGGCCGGCGATCATGGATCTATATTGGGGTCCCTTCACTTTTTGGAAGCTCCGATCAAGTGGCCTAACACTGCCAAATGCCTTTTCGGAACTCCGAAAGGTCTTAAGGTCAGGCAACTATGCGGCTAGCACAGCTGCAGCCTAAACGCTGGAACGATCCCTTTCTCGCGACTGATGCTACTTCTGCCAGTCATTTATGGTTGCTGTTGCTACTGAATTATGACATCAGCGCAAGAGCTTGTGTTCAGTGCTGTGGCGACGGGCTACCCTCATATACGCCTGTTGAGAGTTTGTAAGGATGATTTGCCATAGTCTCTCGTACTCCAAGAAATGACAGAAAAGCCTTGCAAAGTTCACGAAACCGCTAGTGATTAGCTCCGGGTCATGGCTTCCCTAAAGATGCCCTTGACGGCATGGCTTGTAAGATGTGCGATGCTTGGTGACATTTACTTGATTTCAGGATTCGCAGTCAGGGGATGCCGGAGATGCGTCAGGTGAAAGTTTGGAGTCATTGGGGTGGGCAGGCAGTAGCTTAGTGTTACCTTCCCAGCCTACCGGATGTCATAGCCTGTCAGCTTTGTTTGCTATGTTAACCCTCTTTCCTGACCCTGACCGCCAAGCCGTAACCTTTAAACAGCTAACTCAGTAAATCTGAGGATGTGGTCTCGAGCTTCGGTTCCATAGAGAGTATGTGGAAGCAAGGTAGCAAAAATCTCGACCGTGGCAATCCAAATTCCGAAATTCCGATATGTCCTCAAGCTCGCGCAGTCTCATCTCTGGCTTAGTTGCACTGCGCAACCACAAGTACGAGAAGAGTAAGAGCAACAAAAACAGCATCAGCAGAAGTTGCTACGACTATCCAAACTAGGCACACCGCCATCGGACAATTATATCACAGCTTGTACCGGGCACTCTAAAGTCCACCAAATTCAGGACGCCGGCCTTGCCGAGGAGTCTTTGGTGAAAGCGCTTCTCAGGATTAAGAGGTTCCGGCTTGTGGTTCGGGCTTAGGGGTGATAAAGTCATAGGGCGTATCGCGGTTAAGTCATGGTAGTGGTTGCCGTGTTGGGGTTGAGGTTTGAGGGTTCGGACTAGAACGGATCACGAGAGAGGGGCCCCACCCGATGCATCACAAACCTCAATGTGCACTCCTAAGCTTGGCACATGTGACTTGGGATAACTGGTTTTACGTGAAGGATCTGCACTTCGCCAGGATCCCTTTTATACGGGCTAGGGATTAATACGATGATTCCTACAATCCTACAGCTTTCGAGCCCCTTGTCCTAGACGGGATCGAAGCAAGTAGACTAAGTACACTAATAGTGGACGACATGGGAATCGTGGATCCGAAGGTTCTTTAGTTCTTGAAGATTTTTTATAGTTTTTTGTTGTTCAAGTAACTGTTATTATGTCTCTAGCCGAAGAATCCAGTGTTTCATCTCCATGGCTTCTCAAGGATGCCTCCGAAGACGCAGCTGAAGGAAGAGAAGAAGAAGCCGAAGGAAGAGAGGGGGGAGCAGGCATGTCCGGTTGAGCCCGTTTGGGGGTTGAGGGTTTCGGGGCAGCTGGGGGTTCTCTCCGGGCAAGCAGTGCTTTTGCTCTGAATGCCGAATCAGAGTAGATCTGCACATGTATGCCTAGGAGGCTCAGGTTAAATCACAGTTTACAGAAGCTTCGAAGCGACACTTGTTCAACATAAAGTCTCCCGTCTCCTTTTAGGCCAACTATGCCCAGGCCCTTGCTGGAGTAAGGAGCCAAGACAAGACCCGAACTAATCCAAAACTCTGTTTCACACAGACTGCACCCGATAGACCTCGGCTGGCTTGTCCCAGTTGTGAGAGCGTAACTACGCCGAAAGTTGAAAGACAGACTGAATACAGCAGCCTCAGCTGTTATTATCTGAACCGTTTGCCGAGTTGCCGAGACATCGTAGCATCGAAATGCGTAGTTTTCGCGGCAAATCACATGCAAGACAGACATATCAATCAATCTTGCAGTCGCCAACCCCAAGGGCTACATACCAATCGTGAAAGACTTAATGAGTGCATCAAGGCGAAGCGAACAAGGAGCAAGGACATGAACTGCTAAAGGCTTAAAGGCCCCGAGGCTATGCCCCAACCTGCACACTCATTGAGACCTGTCCATGCAGGATTTTACGAGTCCTCAAAACCTTAAGGTAAGCCTGAGGTCTTCATATTATGATCGTGTTGCCACTATGTGGCTTTCATTCCTTTGTTCTTTTTCGATAGTACTGTATTAGGGAGAGCTGCAGAGCTTTGGGTCTTATGTAAGCATACGCTGCAGCCCAGAACTCGTTTCTCAGCCCAGTTCTGGATTAGGGCTGTGAGAGTTGGTTTCCGGTTTTGCTGGTCGGATTCCCCGTTCTTGTTCTATAAAGCCTCCAAGAGCTTATCGATACTGTTACTAGAAAGTGCGGCAGCACTGCAGTTTCGAAGCAGTGCAGAGAAGACAAAAGTTCTCCGAAAGCCAGTTGAGTTGTCTCCAGGCATCTTCGGCAGCTTCCACGCAGAATAGTTTTCGAGAGGCAGGCAGCTTCAGCAAGGTTTCGGATTCTTCAGTAGTTCGAAGGAGTTCGGGTCGTCAGGGCCAGAGCCTTTCTCTTCAGGTTAGTTCGACATCTTCGAACATCGACGCTTGAACAAACACCCGAAACTTGACACAGATACAGCGGTATCTTGCCCTGGCCGAAATCAGGTCTTATTTGGGACTGTGCAGGTGTTCTGGGTCTTCGCATGGACATCTTCTTAAGGCCAAGACGAACGCTGCGAACACCCGGGACAGAGCAACCTACCCTCAACCGTTGCTCTAGTCTTTAACTAGTGTTTGTACTGTCCGGCCCCGACCTGGTCCTTAAACATATCCCAGCACCGCAGAGAGGCGAGGCATTCCATACCCGTTGGGAATAGCTCTCTGGATGCCCTGGTCGCCTCCTCAGTTCTCACTTAGAGTGCCTGTGTTTGTTAGATTGGTTCAGAATCGAACAGAGTGATGGATAGCATCTCGAAAGAGCTTCATTCCCTGCGTGAAAAAGCAGACCGTATGCCGTCTGGGGCAGGGCAGACTAAAGAGCTTTGTGGTTTCTCTATCTGACTCTATCTGAGTTTGCGGGTAATTTCATACATCAAGATCAGATGTTCCCTGCCCCAACCTTGCCAAAATCCTAGCACACCCTCCCTGACAGAATCATTCAAGCCTTTGCCCCTCCGAAGCAGCGGCTTCCAAGCCCGCCAGGTCTGTGTCGTGCAGAACAGTCCTATCGGCGCGGGATCCTCGGGGCCTTTGATAAAAGCGTTTCGGACAGACAGACTTGCTGCGAAACGAATGCCTCCGGGTCCGCCCGACTATGAGAACTCGTGAGTCGGGGCACATGGTTTGGATTATCGCTTCGAGGCTTGCAGGGTCCATCGCAAGAACAAGAAATCGCCGTGGGTCATGCGCACATGAAGACTGTGAAGATGCAGAGTCTGGTTTGCAGCGGATGAGAATGAAAGCCTTTTCAGGTGTCCAGTGCGTGACGGTCATAGGTTTTTTGAGGTGAACTTGCCACCTTTTCGTTGTGCAATGAGGGCGGTCTGCCAGGGTGCTCTTTCTCTAGGACAGGCGGCCTATGCCCCCAAAATTAAGGGATGCATCATGTCGTTCAACAGGAGTAAACATACGAGTCTGGAAGCTAAGCAAGCACATCTTAGTGTAGGCTCACTCCCAAGCCCCTGTCGGTCGGGAAGCCCTCAACTCAAGAACAACTACTTGAGGTTATCGCGCTGCACCCGTGGGGGCATCATGCCAAGATCGCTGGAAGCATGTTGACCTTGGATGTATATTTCAAGCGGATGTCACTATAGTCCGAAGATGGATGAAGTTGAATCCAGGCTGCGATTCTGGACGGGGCGTGCTTTGTTGGGGCTTCTGTATGTGTGCCTGTCTCGCATGGTTTAGAGATGTTTAGAGACGAGCCTAGAGGGAATTCTTAGCAGAGATTAATCGACTAGTCTGGTTCGTGTTCTTTCTTGAATTCGTGGCTCACATCCGCCCGAGACTTAAGCACCGACTGAGACGATTTGTAATCCCTCCCGCTCGATGTTAAAATTGGTCGCGGTCCCACAATGAAGTACTTGATAGTACCGCAGCCACTTGAACCCAATGTGACAACAGCCACCCTCAGCTTGAACCTTCCCCAGGCCTCTCGGCGGAAGCATGGCGGACCCGCATCCGCACACAGTCAGGAGCCCTGGTTAGGGTTTCGGATTTCCCAAGTTTCTGGGTACCCAGGCGCCCTTGCGTGGACAAGCTCCAGTTCCTGTTCTCGACGATGTTTTCAGACGGCCTGTGTAGAGTTTTCTCAACAAGTCAGCATCTTGCGGCCCCCAGCAAAGGCATGCAGCCTAGAAGCTATTAAGTCAGGGACCTCCCGACATATGAATTCGGCGGTTCCAGCACGCCTTCTGGGACCAAGGTCTGCCGACTGTTCGGAGCTCAGTTGAGGGGGCACTTTCCAGAGTAAGGGTTCGGGGGGCGGCGGGGCTACTGCAGAGAGCTTCCCTGCTGCTCATCCTCAAATACGAAAATGGCTCAAAGTGTACTTCAGCGATTGGTAGCCTGGAGTGGAGTTCCTGCAGCATACTGCCGCAGACTCCGAAGCCCTAACCTTGGCCAGCGTGATGGCGCCCTGTTTTCATTAAACTCCCGACAAGACAGACATAGCCGTGAAGGTTGGCTACTTTGCTTGCTCCCTGAGCTGAGGTTTGGCACCGCAGGATGTACTACCGTCAGGCCTTCGCGAGGGCTCTAAACCAAAGGAGCCTGCAGGCTCTAGGTATAATGACAAGCTTGAGGCAGAGAAGTCGCATAGTTTCCAGAAAAGGCATTGCCATATTCGTTTCTCCTCCTGCTCCTGCCCTGTCACAATCATCGCCATCACTGTGGGCATCACAGTCAACACTCATGTTGCGCTCGTGCCGTGCGTGCGTGTGTGTGTGTGTGTGTGGGTCGAGGGTGGGTATGTGTGTGTGTGTGTGTGTTTACTTTTGTCTTTGATGGCCAATGGCGCAGGTTCAACTTCAGAGGTGGCATTGGGAGTGGAGCGAGCTCCGTGGAGGATGTGAAGCCTGGATCCCAGAACAAAGCTTTGATATCTCTGATTCACTTCGGGCCAGCACTGGTGGGAGCTTGTTGTTTCACTTCTGGCTTAACCTTAGAACCATCAGTTGGATTGACTCATCCGGTCCGAATGCCGGGCAAAGTCCTGTGAGCCTGAGCAGATCTGAGGGCGCTTTGTCCCCACCCAACCCCACCCACAGCCTCTCCCTGGGCCCCGCCCGTTGCTGGGTCTCGGCATCCATGGATGAAAAGGTTCGTTGAGCGATGTGAAAAGCGTTCATTGTTTGCCCGAGTTACATGGGCATGTCACAAACAGCCAAGCTTTGCACGACAAGCGCTGAGGGCAGTTGCGGCATGGATGACAAAGCCGAATCCATTGCCAGAGGCGATCCTTGCTTCATGCCTTCATGGATAGACATTTTCGACTTTGAAGCTAACAGGGGTTAATTGGGGGTCAGAATGACCTGGGGCAAAGCCTTCCGTTCATGGCACCCCCCCTCTCCCCCCCAAAAAGGCAGTCATCGACCGAAACGTTCCCTGCAGCAGTCCTCATCTGCAGCAGAGGTGTCAGCAAGCTCTCACATACCCGAAATCCCAAACGAAGACTGCTGGCAGACTGGCGGACGCATCCTTTGCTCCCATGTCTCCGTCTCAGAACAAGACGAGAGGAGCAAATCCCGCAGGGTCTGAAGTCTCATGCTAGACTCTAACTTCCCGTCTGCGTGAGTCTAGCTGCGAGGTGTTGTTCTTTCCTTGCTGATTTTTGTTTACGGGATGTGGGTTCGAGGAGCAGGGGGTCATAACTTGCTCTTGAGATTCAGGATCTGCAGAGGGGTCAAAGAGAAGTTTTCAGTTCAGGTTTGTCAATCTGGTTGAAGATACGGAGAGGGCTCAGCCAGAACATGCTCCTCTGCAAGGAGTGCGCAAATTTCTTAATCTTGCGACACCTCCTGCTATAGAAAGGTTTGTAAAGTAGCGGTCAAGGCCGTGACCCACGGCCTATATTAAACAACCTTCACCCCCTGCAGCTCAGAGGCTTCTAGGATTCTACAAAGTAAGGCAACGCAAGTTTTAAAGTTTGAGTTAATGCGGCGCATAGGTGTTTCAAGAGCTTTGAAAATGGGAGTTTGTAGCAAGCGGATACCCCTAATGTTGAACTCGGGCCAGTACGAGCGGCGGAGTGTTTGATGTTACTTATTCGACTATTTATGGGCTTTGGGGCTTGCGATGATTTTGGAGGGTTTAGGCCAGTTCAAGGTTTGGGGCATCGTGTCTACGACCTAGGGTCTGGGATTAAGTTGAAAGTCTTAAACCTATTTCCCACCTGCCGCCCTCTTTTGTCTGTAGCTTGAACCTTGAACCTCTAGCCTCTCTCGCAGCCGAACGGTGGATAAAAAAAGAGGTGTAACAAGCAGGGGGCGTAAGCATTTGAGACCGCCATGGAGTGAGGCGAGCTGACGGCAATGTGGCAACTCCAATTAAAGAGCGCAGCACTTTCCCAAACCGGTCCACAAGCGTGAAACACCGCCCAATTCGGCAGTTTGGGCAAATGACCGGGCTATCAACGGATTGTTTCCCCACTCACTGTTTGCTCTTTTGCAATGCAACCCGGTCAAGTCGCAGCCCCTTGCCCTGCCCCGGTGACAGATTTCATGTGGGCGGACGCCTTGTGGATGTTCTGAAGGCTCCATCCGAAGATGTTAAATAAAGCCCTCACTAGTTATTTCCGCAGCGCAGGCCAAGGCCACAACGCCTGGAGGTAGGGGTTCATGTACCGGTAGCATTGGTGTCGTAGTCCCGTTCTCATTTGCATACAGACTGCATCCTAACTACAGTACTCGCAAAAGAGGAAAGTATACAGGTGTTCCCAGCAGAAACGAAGGCATGCCTCCTCAGCCCAATCAAGGTCTTGATTGTGGGCTACAGCTACGGCTCAATCATCGGTGCAGCCGCAGCCGTGTGCAGCCGAGTCGCCAACCTTCAGCCCTTAAGCCCATCCCTCCAAGATTGTGTCCGTGGAGGCCACAGCCGCGGTGATCCAGAGACAGCTAGATGTGAGTGAATGGTTCATGCATGAGTTCTTCTGGTTTGTTTGTTTGGTCATTTGTTTGTTTGTTTTGCGTTGCTTTTGTGTTGTGTTATGATGTGTCTTCCCACGCATGTGCATGTCTACTAATAGAGGTGGGATGAACGGTGTATCAGTGGCAGGGGCTGGGGATCAAGTGATCTGGAGATGCTCTGATTTGGATATGAGCATGGTGGTTCAGCTGTGTTTTTCCCGTTGGAGCCGGCCTGTAGCTACGTTCGCGCGCCCCGTAGCCATATAGGTCTACAGGTCCTTGGGGGTCCACCGGTGCGGCCTTGCGTTGCAGACCTTTGTCTGTAGAGGCACACCAAAACCCGAATATCTAACACTTGCTATCATCATGGGGGTTGCCGAAAATAGGGGACCCTAACATAGTACCCTAAATAATGGGATCCTTAATATAAGGACCCCAAAATAAGTTAAGGTACCCCTAATTATCGGAAACCCCCCCATTGGGTGGGGAAGGGCAAGAGTTCAAAGCGGTAGGAGTTGCACCGAGGCGGAGATTCCATCGGTAATCGGCCGGTCTCTTAGTGACACTGCATCGCGTGCTGTCCTGGGCCGAGGATCTTTGGAAGTCGGTCGGACATGTTTAACCAAGCTGCAGGGAAACAGGTTCATGCATCCCGCGCAGGTAGAATATAGCAGGGCTTTCATGTTGGGGCCTACTTCTATCCGAGTATGAGGGCAGAGTTTCCAAGGCAGCAGAACGGTCAATCGCTTCGGGCAGATTGGCTCATGAACACTGGCTGCATTCCCTGTGTAGGCTTTGCCTTTAACCCCGTATTATTAAATCTTTGGAATCAGATTTGCTTGATTCCCAAGAACACCTTTAGCGGTGCTAGTAGCAGCAGGAGCCTGGAAACGAGTCATAGGAGAGTCATCATCCCGGTAAGAACCCCAACCGCCCAATTAGCCACCGTGAACAGAGTTAGCGGCTCAGGCTATGCTGCGCTGGGACCTCCGCTGGACTACGGCCTGTGGCTTAAGTGTGAGATCGCTCTCTCTCTCTCTCTATATATATATATATATATATATGTGTGTGTGTGTGTGTGTGTGTGTGTGCGTGTATGTGTGGAAGGGAGGAGGGGGAGTGTTCTTTTGGGGCTCGTCTCGGTTTAGTTTGGAGATTTGTACTAGCGTTACAGAGATAGGGCATATGCCCGGCATATACTCCTTTGCACGATGCACCCTGTGTTGCCTTGCGGTTTCGGCACTTTTAGACCATGGATGTGCGCATTGCCAAGAACCGCAAGATATCGAGTTCGTTTTCAGAGATGACTCTTGGTATCTTTGTCCATCTCTCTGACGCTTGCTTTGTTGCCACATGTAGATGCTATCGGGTGGCAAGAGAAACGTTAAACACAACAGCAGAACTGAGCTGGCAACGCCCAGACTCTTTGGAAGCTGCCCCCCCAGTAGTTGTCAAAACCTCCTCAGTCTCGGTCCTTCAACCCTACATGCCCACTCTTCTAGATCAGGCCGTTTCAATCGGACCTTGAGAATATCGGAATGCTGTTTTTGCAGCTGAGGCTGGGCCCTGTACATGTTTAATGCGCAGAACCTCCGGGCACAGGCCGCGGTGAGGGGAAAGGGTCGTGTGATTGACGAGGCGGTCGAGGATTTAGCTTGAAAAACAGCGGGCCTTTAGAATGCCATCATATGTGCATATATATATATATATATAGATGTACAGAGAGAGAGAGGGAGAGAGAGAGAGATATCAGTGATATAACTATGTGTATATATACACACTGTACTTATATGAATACATTTGCATGTATAATATATATATATATATATGTAGAAGAAGGACATACATACATGTATACCGGCAAACACACGTCAGACAGGTAGATCGAGTGATCGAGCGGGGTTCTACTTTTTTTCTGAGCTGAGCAGGATTTTGCCTCAGGGTTTTGGAGTTTAGTGCGCGTAGCAGAAGTTCATGGCAGAAAGACCGGCATGGATTGCAGGTCACCTTGCTGAAACAAAGGCTTGTCATGACATTAAAGCTCCAGTAGCCTTTCGAACCCAGTGAGTAGCTGCTATGTAAACACATCAGACTGGCTAAGTTTGGGGGGTTTGCTGCTTTCCCTCCTCCTCCTGCTCCTGCTCCTGCTCCTACTACTGCCGCTACTACGACGACGACGACGACTGCTGCTGCTACTGTTACTGCTGCTGCTGC
>CAJNDV010020835.1:17684-25184 GCA_905221635.1 Symbiodinium sp. CCMP2456
ATATATATATATAGATAGATATACGCATACACATATGTTAGATGTATATACACATATGTAAAAAACATATATGCTGTTTGCACCTGCATCCGGCTGTGTTGTGTATTGTTCTGATGATCCAGGCTCCAGTGCTCCAGATCCGAAATTTCCGACCGTGAAAAATGAAAAATCATAAATCCCAAATTGCTGTGGTTAGCCCCTTACACAACTTCAGTCGAGCATCAAGGCCTTCAGAATCACTGTAGAAGTTGGCCGCGGCATCAGAGACGCTTTATTATAAAACCTACCAGGCCCCGCATTGTAGCTTTGTATCCGCTTTGCCATGCCCCCAGGCCCTACACGATCCGGACTCTCAGAGGCCATGTTCTCCAGATCCTAAACTAATCGCTTCGCCGGGCATTGGTTCGAAGCCACAGTCAAGCTTCATACATCATGCATAGACATCTAGCCCATACTGAGATTCAGAAGCTCGGAGTGTAGGGCTCAAGAGCTTACGTAGATTCTATAGGGCTCAGGGCTCGGAGTTTGGGCTTCAGCGCTCAAGCGGACCTCAATGTCTGCTCTGTAGGTGGGGACGACAGACGAGTTTTGCTCCATGAAGTCGTTCCAAGGCTGCCTGGTGGTGATGGGCCTTTTGGGTTCCAAACGGTAGGCCCCACAAAACTTCATAAGGGTTTAGGTAGGCCGGGCGTATAGAATCCAGGGGATTCGGGACCTGGGCTCTAGGGCATTAGGGCCAGAGGGTTTTGGGGGTATAAGGATTCAGGGGTTTAGGGTTTAGGGTTTAGGCAGGCTTTTAGGGTTTGAACTTGAATCAAATAGATTGGGTGTTCTAGGCCCTCCTGGCATGCATACGAGGTTCTTTTCCAAATGGCGAGATACGAGTGGTGCTGCAGCGGCTTATTGCACAACCGTCAATCCAATGATCTCAACAGCTGAAGCCAAGGTCTGCAAGCCTACACCTCCAAAAGCTCCGGCCAAGAAACTACAAAAACTTACGTTCAACGCCCCACGTCTGAAATCGCAAGCCATCGCGTCGGAAGATCGAAGTTCGGAGCTGCCCTGTCTCGCATCTTTGTGACCTTTCTCTGTGTAATATGCTGCGAACATGTTTTGGTTGCTCTGCGGCTGGGACTCAAAAGTGGCACGATTCTGCTTCCAGGCTTTGCCGACTCCTTGTACCGGACCCGGCAGCAGGGATGTCGAGTTTTGGGGGAGCGAAAGAGAACTTCGGAAGGATGAGGTTGCTCACGCTTACTTCGTAAGCGGTGGCCACAGACTTTGGCCACCTCGCTCTCCATTTGCAGCTTGGCACGACGAAGTCAGCTTTATGCGTGATCCCGCTGTTACTTCCCAGTCTTCCTATGTTCGTGCTTGAGCAGTGGATTCTTGTCTCTTCTTCCCTCCGCGGCTACCTGCCACGGAAGTCCCTGAATCCTGGTATCTCGACTCGTTTTAACTTAGAACCCTACGTCCCAAACCCAACAACTTGAAAAACGCAAATCTTGGCACACAAGGCCGGGGCCGAAAGAAATGCACGTGATCGAGGGCGCCGCTTGCCCTTCGATAGGGTTGCTGCGTTTAGGTGCGATGTAGTAGTTACCCATGGAGTCTGCTTGCACAACTCGGGCATCCACATACTGCCCCCTTTGCCAGTCACTTAGAAGAACTATGCCGTTCTTGAGGGTTTCTTCCGTTTGCATAATAAGTTGATTCAGGACTGCATACAAATACAAGTCCATCTTCTCTGCTTGCTGCATCCCGCTGCTGAGTTCTGCGTTCGTTTGTTTGCATTGGATTGATCGTGGTACTATCTTTGTGGCCATCAGAGCTTTCAGGTTGTTATGCCATTCCTGCCTTAGCATCTGTCTCACCAGTGTCGTTCTTATGACATTATCCCAGTCAGGTGTTTCGATCGGCGGTGTTTTGCCCGCACTTGTGTTCCGCTTGGTGGCCAGCGGAGTTGCTGAATGTCTCGTGATAATATTGTAACTTGGGCAGCTGCCCGGATTTGTTCCCGGACTCTTTTCTTAGCCTAGAATGGAATGCCCCCTCGTGGCAATCAGTGCACTGGTGCTGGCAGCATTGCATTGCAGTGCTGGAGCGATGGTTTTGTGAACTTACGCATTCAAGCTGTGATGCCGGAGGCTTCGGCAAATTCTGTTGCAAGGAACCTTAGTATGGAAGGTGCTGTGGTTCAAGCACTGAGGATATCGTGCAGCGCTGCTCATTGTTTAGGGTGGCCCCCGAAGGTTTGCGACATGGCGATCAAACTTTAGGTAGGTCTCACGCCGAGAGAGTCCGGCTTGCTGCTTCTAAAACGTAAAAAGCCTACAGTAGGGCCTACAGCCTATGACGTTGCAAGTCTTTTGAAGCGGCGCGGCTCCAATAAAGACAGGTGTCCGAGACAACAGCAGCAAACACCAAAGCAGCATCATGTTGTTTATCCGAATGCCAGATGGGTTTGAACAGCAGCTCCGGTCAGGAGTCTTTGGGGCGCTTCTCAAGACATGGGTGATCCTGAAACAGGCGGCAACAGCCCTCGAATCACACACAGCCAGCACCAGACCGACCATGCAGCCTGTGACACGCTGGCAAGTCCAGCAATCTCGGGGACGTCGTTGCCCAGCACAGGCCGAAACGCCTTGAGGCAAGCATTCGCTCAGAAAGAAGAACCAATATAAACATGACCCTATACCCTTATAAATACCCCTCATAGCACCCCTTTTACAGGAACCCTTAAAGGAACCCTATTGACCGTGACCGGAAACCCTCAACCCCAGATCTGTCATGAAAGAGCCGCTAAGATGGACCATCCTCCACAGAAGCAGCAACACGACAGCTTTGCATCGCACCTCGAAGAATCCAAGGCCAATCATTTCCAGCTCTACAGCTACCTTCCAGAGGCTCTTATCGGGGAGCAGTTTCTGGTGGGGCAGCATCCTAAACCCTAAACCCGAAACCCTAAACCCTAAACCCTAAAGCAGCCTGCGTCTTAGTGGTTCTTGCGAGATTGAGGCCGAAGCCGACATTTCTCCCACGCGAACCTAAAAAACAGTCAAAGAGAAACCCCCAGATGGGGGTTTCCGAAAATAGGGGACCCTAATATAGTACCCTAAATAGTAGGATTCATATTATGAGGACCCCAAATTAAGTTCGGAAACTCCCAGATACGTATCCCTTAAAGGTAGCTGGGAGCCTTGGTTGCTTCGTCTCTGGGTCAGCCGGCAGCCCTCTTTGGGTTGCAGATTCATTAGGCCTTGAGGTTGCGAGTTTTTGTCGGGCGTTTTTGCGGGGAAGAGGGCCGCATCAGGGTTAAGCTTGGAATCTGTGCATTCTTGCACGTTCTGAAGTTGGATTCAAGAGTTTTGTCCGTGGCATTTGTGTCGCGCAGAATATGTCCAACAGTCAAGAGTTTGGTTCGAACCATAATTATACTCAAGTCGCCAACCCGAGATCATGGCAAAGCCGGGACAGCAAGAAGCCCCAGACATCCCGGACCTCCCTGATCCACCTGAGACCTGAGACTTCGACCCTGCAACAGTTAGCTCTTCGGCTTAAAGTATATGACGTTATATGACCTTCTACGGCACCGTTCTAGACTGGCAGCCTTCCGCCAAAGATGTAAAAACCGAATGCCCCAAGAATGCAGCCTTACACCAACCACTGCACGAGGCCCTGACGAAGTGGGTCATTAGCGGCTTTAAGGCATCGGCCTAAGTTGACTTGGCTTTGTGTTGTGCGTCTATGTCGACAGGACATAGTACAATGCCAAAGTTGCACAACTGCATGATTTAAGGCAGATTTGTTCATGGGTTACTTCGTGTTATGTGTTCCTCGGAGTTAATGCTGTGAATCCTAGGTTTCGCATAATCAGCGCGAGTTGACCAGGGCTTGGCAAACATGGGAATCTCAAGCGGGTTGAACTTCAGATTGTTGACTTTAGCTTTTTGATGTACCTCTGCTGGACGGCACAAACACAGCACTGTTCGTAGCAACCGGCTCCATGAATCTCACATATGTGACCATATGTGCTGTGTAGTTGTGCATGCATGTAACAACTTACGTAACCAGACATGCAAGCAGGCAGGCAGGCAAGCAAGCAAGCAAGGAATGTAGGCAAGTGCGTATGTGTAGTTCTGTTTGAGAGGAGTGAGAATGGAGAAAGTTGCCCCAACCCACGCCTGTTTTCGTCGAGCGCGAGTGCCAGAAACTTGTGTAAGCATGCACGTATGTATGTCCATGTATATTTGTATGTACATACACTCACCTGTCTGCACCCATATGTATATCCACACTCCCGTTTACCTGTCATTACACATTTCTACTTACCTGCATAGTAAGCACCTGAGCAGGCATTGGTCCTGAGGACATGCGCGCATTGATGGCACATTCTGTTTCAAAGATCGTTGCTGGTTTGACAGCGGACCAGGCTGAGGATGTGGAGACACGCTACCGTTTGTGGTGGTCGTTGATCCTCATGTGGCACCCAGACAAAACCCCAAGCAAGCCGACAACTGCAGCAGATTTGTGCAAGCACCAGACCGAGTGTCCGAATCATGCAGTGAGCGCATCTTGCATCAATGTCGTGGTGAATGCCCTTGCTGATGGAAGCGCAACAAGTACGACCTGGATCGGACACATGATGTGTTTCACCACCCTGTGCACAGGTAGGCGAACTTACTGCCTTCTCGCTAGTTTCTTGTGCTACATTGTCGGTGCCGTAGTGTATAATGTGTATATGTGTTGGTGTTGTTGGGGGGGGGGTCTGTGCATATTAGCAAACTTTTGGTGACAGGAGCTCTTTCGAAATAGATGAGCAATGTCTCGGGCTGGCTTCGCCTTGATGCGAGGGGGGGCTAGAGCCTTTGCTGGTGCATTGGATGGTTAGGGGCTTAGTTGGTCCTCCTCGGTTGTGGCTGAAGCACTCTCGACCCCTGCAGACGTCGTGCTTGAGTCGTGCGGAGCCTTGCCTGCTATGTGCGAGTGTGAGAGTCGAAATTCAGTAAAGTTCGATGCCGGAATGCTTCTTGCGTCGGGTTCTAAGATCCCTTGATGGGTCTTTCTGCAGAGGGCGGTAGCCCTCTTCGTAGCAAGTGCAGCCGTCCGAGGTCTCCCCTCTGCACATGCACTAGATTAAGTAGGTTCGACGCCAGTCCAAGTCCTTGCAAGTGCAAGGGCGGGATTTGCCTGGCGCAGGTCCACAGTCTGGAGGAATTTGCCGCGGGCAGGCTCAACAGAAAAAAGAAAAAAGTAGTCGGTATTTTGCCTGGGTTGGTGGTTTGCAGGGCTGGATTGGTCTCTGAAAAACGAAAGCTTCAGTCGAAGCTTTGATCTCTTTTCTGCGCATCTAGTTTAGTTTTTTTACCATGGGCTTTGTTTCCCAAAAGTTCCAGTACAGGGAGCTGGGGTCACGATTGAGTGCTTCATCAATGTTCCATGAGTTCCCTGTATGGGGAATTGTCGTATTCTTTTAAGTGGCAATCTCCTGCGGCAGACTCGCATGTCGTAGATCCCCACATGGTTGCAGATGTGTGCATGATGATGTCCATCAGGTTTTAGCCTCATTAACAACCATTATCCAGCGGTAGTGTTTGCAGTTTTCCCGATGGAAAGGAGAGCTTATTTGAGACGGTGGATTGGCAGCAAAGAAGATGCCGTGCATGCTGCAGCGCCCCTAAACCTCAGATGCTCTCCCGACCTGTACCGAGATAGATTGGAGGACCCCTTTCTTTGGATACCCATTTTCTTATGGGATCCCAGCTGTACAATCGGGTCGCGTCGAGTGTCCCAAAGCCCCACAGCGGCAGGCACCTTGCAAAGCCAGAGGTGGCTCCCGCCTCAAAAGGTGGTCTTCGGGGCCTTCGGGGGTGAGGTTATTTGAGGTTACCAGCCTACGATTGCTCGGCTTGTGACGACCAGTCCTGGCAAAGTAGCGGCATGCGCCAAAAGTCTATTCTTTTTCGATGAATTTACGATGTTGTTGTGGCTTAGGGTTTCGTTAAGATTGTAGTTTTGAGATTGTTATGGTATTGAATATTGTTATGGTTTTTTTGCTACACGGGAAAGCACGGCTCGGAAAGCAGCTCGGCTGCAATGGCTGCAAGTCCGAAAACCATATCAAAAACATAGCAAGCACATATCAAAGCCAGTCCTGGAGGAGGCTGGAGACGTATCGAAATCGTATTAATATCGTGTCAGAATCGCATCCAAACTGTATCTAAATTGTATCCAAATCGCGCATGTTGCAGAAAAGCCATAAACTAAGCATAAACCAAACCATAAAAATCATAACATAATCATAAGCCTGAAGAAATCATAAAGAATCGCGGATTCGTGAAACCATGCCAAAACCATAAATTAATCACGAAGGTAATTATTCCTGGAATCTGTTTTGGCCCACGACTCCGGACGTCACAATGCTAGGGTTTTTCTTAGCGGAGTTCAGAGCCCAGGGAAACTTCATTAGTGCTCAGGGCCAGATATAAATTGCTTTGGGGCGCGCGCGCGCGCGCGCTCGAGCATTTCAGGGTGCTACAGAGGATCTCCCTGCTTTGAAGACTCCCGGGTAAGGCAAGGCAGGCGATGGAGCAATGGATTTGCTTCAGAGCTGCAGTCATCTCTTGCAGTGTAGAAGGCTGACCCACTTCGTCAAGAGCCTTGTGCTGGGCATTCCTGCGCCCAGCGCTTCCGTGAGGAGCAAGAGCCGTTAAGACTGGTCCCATCGATGATATCCTCAAGTCATAACCTCAAAGTTTCCACCGCTAATTAGACTTTCACCTCCGGAGCAAAGCAACTCCAGAGCAAAAGCGGTGTGTGAAGCATGACATGGAGCACAACAGCCTTTCAAGGTGCCTGCCGCCAATCCACCACCCTGAGTATCCGGGCTCTTCGCGTGACAGCTCAGCGAATACCGACTGCGGCTTGCTTTTCGGATGGTTGGCCTGCCCGGACAAAACGCGCACCTGCCCAGGATGAGGTTTCAGCTTTGGTTTGGGATTTGTTGCTCTGTCGGGTTTCGGACAGATAAAAACTGTACTGTAGGTATCAAAAAGCTCCGTAGCGATACCACCAGATCTGACAAAGAGTTGTCTTGTAAGAAGCACTAAATCGTTCCTATGCTTGACATTGAAACCCTATAGGAACTTGGACCTATACAGGGCGGATATGCTCAGTTTCATGTCCGAAACCATGCAGTGCCAAGGTCACTCTTGCTTCGGGTGTAGAATAATGCTGAAGAAAGTCGCACGGCTCTGCAGCTGCCATACAACAACTCAAAACAGCTGCGGGTTCATGTCTCGTCTTGGCTCCCAGCCTCAGCAAAGAAAGTGTTGCAAGCCACCGTAGTAAGCCTCATCACAGGCGACCACTTCTTCTGCAATGCTACAGGAGTTCGCTTTGTGACCAAACAACCCTGAACCGCGACCACGGAGTTTGAATGCTTCCGACACTGCATGCGAACCTCTTCGTTTGCTTTCAGCCCTGCGAGATGTCGGCTAA
>CAJNDV010020835.1:30184-41899 GCA_905221635.1 Symbiodinium sp. CCMP2456
GCCGGTGCGTTGGGGCCGGGTTCCACGTTGCTGCTTAGCCCCATGCGTCTGCACAGATCGACTGGCCCAATTTGCTGTCTGCTCCACCTGCTTCTTATGTGGGCCTAGGCCTAGACCAGGCATCTTGCCTCAACTTCGCTTCATCTTGGAGCCAGCATGCATGATCTCTTCTTGTCTTCTCTATGTCGACGACCATGGAACATGTGCGCCATACAATCGTCCGAACGACTATCGTTTCGGCCCACAGCTGGCCGACGTGGGTCCGGAATGCCGTGACGCATTGCGCCGGAGCCCCAGACCGGTACAAAGTCTCGCTGGAGAATTTATCTTTGAGTTGCAGTGTTCAGGGTGGTTCGTTTTCTCTTGAGTTTAGTACCTGTAGTATTAATGTCCTTCCGTGAGGTTTTCGGAGGGCGTGGAAAGCTAACCCACTCCTTCGCTCTCACAAATAGTATCGCACTCTATGACTATGAGTCTACGACAGACGAAGTATGAATCCCCATGTGCAACCCTGCGAAACTAGCTTCGAAGCAATTTGAGCTGCAAAGATGCATATTCCCACAGAAAGTATACCCTGCAAGAGCCCCCCTACAACTAACCCTAAACGCTAAACCCTAAACGCTAAACCCTAAACCCTAAAACCTAAACCTCCACAGACCCTTTCTCCGACTTGTAACTCAACAGTACTCCCTGCGGTGCGACTTGTCAGCTGGGCGGGTGGGAAAAAAACCCAAACCTTCCGTCATCTTGGCCTGAGGTCACCACGGCGTCCGAGAGCCCAGCCACCTGCGAAGCCAGGATGGTGCAGGCGCCGGACATGCATCCGGAGAATCCCACCGTATCGTCCCTATATAGTATACCCCGGTGGTGTTGCCGTCTTTCAGGCAGTACTGCCTGTAGCAACATAGTACACGTATTATGGGCATGTCGGCAAGAACGGAAGTTTTTCGTCGCGCGCGCGCGCGTGCGTTGACATCCGCACGGCATCATCTGTGTAACACTCGCAGTGCACCCGCAGGCGGCTCCGCATGCCTATGCATGGAACATGGATTGAGGCTGTTTCTGGTGGAAGTTGCGAAGATGCTTTAGCTTAAGGGCATGCGGCATAAGGTTAATGCTGTTCCGACTTTGTGGCTTCTACTTCAACGCACGGGTCAGGCGGATGATGATGAAGAGGAAGTACTGTTCCAGTCGGACGATGCCGTGGGCCGGGACCTCGGAGGTGCGATTTCGTATCGGGAGATGCCAAGTTATCCATGGAATTCACTTCTTTCCCACCCAAAGTCACGCTTGAAGATCTCGATGCAGTGGGCTCTGTCCACATCATGAGCCTGCGCCCGTTGGGTTTTTGTTGAAAGCTGAGGGCCTCCTTCAGCAGTGCTTGCTTCAGAGATCATCCCCAGAAGCTCATCAGAAGGCGTCGACTAACACCGTCAACCCCCAAAGCGGGCTGGAGCAGGGATTTCAGTTTGAGAGTCTTAGCGACCTTTCGTTTGCACTTCATGGCGGCGCCGCCAGCAGCCCAAGAGGTGGCGGAGGAGATCCAAGAGCGGCTTGGACGGCTGAAAGCACGGATGGCCCAAGCTTCCAGGCGAGAGTGGAACAAGGAGGATTGGCGCATCTACGATGCCAGCAAGGACGTGTTTGCACTAGAAAATCTCCATCGATATGTGCCCACTGGACATGGTCGAGGTTTTTTCCAACCAGAAGCATCGCTTCTATTTTGGAAAGCATTGGCGAACTATCAGGTTGGCCAGCACTCTTTCGCGAGAAGGGCGTAGAGAACTTTCGGTTTCGCAGCTTTGACGGCGGCGGCCTGGAACCGGGATCGAAGAAGCGGGTGAAGAAGAAGAAGAAGAAGGAGGAGTTTCTGAGCACCTGGACGGCAGTGGTGGAAGTTCTGCGGAGACATACCTCGGAGTCGGAGAACCGGGAGCAGATTCAGATTCTCTTTCACTGCTGCCTGGGAACCGACAGCTACCGCAGCTTCGGTTGCTGTGCTCATCTCGCTTTAAATGAGCACCGAGGAGGCCATCGACCATGTCCTCAAGGCTCGTGCTGGGCAGGCGTATTGGAAAGGCAAGCACTGGATGCTGGAAGCTTTGATTTAAGTGCGAGGCGCAGCGTGATGCCCGGACATTGGCCTCCAGGTCGGAGTACCTATAGGGTCATACCCTACCCCTTTTTTGGGGGTACCTATTTCTTTATATAGCAGTTCCTAACCATAAAACTAGGTACCTTAAAAAAGGGGTAGGGTATGACCCTGTAGGAAGACTTGTCTTTGATCCAACTCACTCAGACGCCTCGCCAGAGAATCCCCGACTGTCAGAGTGGACTCCCCTAAACCCCTCATCCCTCAAGAGGAGCCAAAGTAGGAGACATAAGAAATCCTCCACACCAGGCCCCCGCCGCTTCCCGTTGTCAAGTAGGCTCAGTTTCTTGGATCCTTGATTTTTACATGGACTTGTTATGACTTGTTGTTTCGCAAAAACGTACCCCAACGCGTAATCCCTCCCTTGTTTGTCTACCCCGAGCCATACTCCAACCGGGACGCCTATGCCAGCCATATACAGTACCCACTCCCCTCTTTTTCATGGCAGGCGCTCAAGTGTCTAATTAATTCATGATTGAGTTCCCTCGCGTCGAGAGCCAATGGTTCGTGTCGTGTTGTTCTCCACGTGATGTACATATTTCGCTTAATGTTTGATGATTCTGAACCTAAGCACCAAACAGCAGACTCCTCCTGGGGTGGGTTAATCCGAACCAAAGCATCAGGCTTTTGTTTGGGGGCAAAGCTCTGAGGTCCAAGTTGCAACCCTCAGCTCCTTGTGACTTGGCTTTTGGTCCATTGGATCGTTTTGGGGGCTGTAGAAGCACTTCCGATTGCCTCGTACAACAGATTATCCTTCGAACATGGGAGCCTTGCGACCTTGGTCCTGACAGAAGCAAGATCCAGAAGATTCGTGGGTTCAAGGTGCGGGCTTTAGTGTTTTGTGTGTTTTGTTCGGGGGTTTGGTGACTTTGGAGGGTTTGGGGGGCTTTCGGATTGGGGTTTGCGATCGGTTCACGAGTTGTCGATGTTTGATATGGTTTTGTTCAGCGCCGTGTTAGCCGCGTGCACCACCACGAACCCTTGATTACGGTTGGTTGTGATGCGAAGTGTTATGGGGAATGAAACTACAATGACCCGTCCCGAGGACACTGGCACGACCGAGACGGAGCAGGTCCTTTTCGACGCGGCCACTGAGGCACGAGACATCCAAGGTTGTTGGCGTTTGCAGCTGTATGACGAGCATAGAAAGATACAATATGATACAGCAACGATGCAATACAATCTAACACAGTATTGTGCAGCCATGATAATCCTAAACCGTACATGAATGGTGAGAGTCGGAACCAAAGATGTACCTTATCCACGACTTGAGCCAGAGCCGAAGCCGAACCGGTGTGGGTAGGTGTAGGGTGTAGTGCTAGCAGCAGGAGCTTGCAAAAAACTGAATAAGTTCACGAGTCAAAGTGTTCTTTGGTATCCTTTAAGCCCGGCTTTGAATCTGCGAAGTCAAGGCTCGTCTGTGGAGCATTGTAGGCTGCAGTGTTCGAGTCGGAACTGTCCAACAGGAAGTATTATGGTTTGCTCTCCATGTCTGAAACGGAAAGAGCAGCACCCACAGCCACACGTCGCTCGAAGTTTTCTATGTTGGATCTTTCGGACACCCTGTAACGTTTGGCACACGTACCTGCAGTGTTGCATGGCTTTCGGGCCGCTGTTTGTCATGCCAAAAGCTGAACAGCACTGGACCGGAGCAGGAGCAGTGCGTGTGCCCTCTGACCTTTTGCAAGCCCAGTCAGTCTGCCGTAACGCCAAGCTTTGCCAGAATCGATAGCCTTGTGCCTTCACCTCAGCACACGCACACGAAACCTCAACCCCAGACCCAACCCGTAAGGCGTCAAGACAAGTTGTGAGAGCCGAAGACCACGAACACTCGAATGATCGAAGCCTCCGCCCTGGTCCTTAGATCTATCGAAAGCGTTGCAGGCGAACACTCCCAGCGAGGACACCAGGGACGAGGATCTGCAAGAGGTGGGCTCGGCCTCCTAAACACGAATCCCCGAAGCTTGGGCATTTGGTTCATTGTGTTATCGTTAGTTCCGGCCAAACCCCTTGTGGTTCGCATGTCCAGAATTCCGGGATGCAGTTCAGTTCCTCAAGTGTCTTTCATGGGTGCAGCTTTAGGACAGGCAAACTGTTTGGAATCCTCGTAGAGTTGCGGTATTGTGAGAAGGGTGGGCATGCTGAAAGTCGAAGTTGTTCATTCTGAGCTCGAGCTCCCCTGGTAACGCATTTGCATGATCATGGACTGGAGAGGGCCTTCGCCCAAGACAGACGAAGTTAATGAAACGCCACGATGGTCGACAGCTTTCCGGTCTGTCGGGTACTCTGAGGATTGGCAGCACGGGTGACAAGAAGGGCGATACCATGCATCCGGCTGAGCACACCGCAACATGCCAGACATACTGAGATGATGATTGCAAAAGGCCATACTGTGACGATGACAATCACGAGTCTCGTGGTGATCACCGCTACATTTATTAGAATACCCATACCGTTAAGTAGGTTGTTTCCCCAAATCACCATAATCGTTATTACCGTCGCCACCAAACCCAGTTGGGACGAGGCGGATGCAGCAGATGGGCAGCTCGGGCCTTCGCAAGGAGACAGAGCAGCACATGGTTGCACACGTTTGAGACTGTTCGATGTGTCGGGCTCCGGGCATCGCGGGCAGAGTTTCGGCTTGGAGCATATGCAGGATTGTTGTCTGTCCTCCGTCCATTTCTGCCTTGTCCTGTCGTATCTCGCACTTCGAACTTCTGTTATCGGACCTGTTTGCATGCATGTGCATGCATGGCTCTGGTGATTCTCCGGGCCGCAGGCAGTCCAGAAGCATCTGTTGATTCGATCGCAGAAACCTGTGTGAGCCCCAAGCCTTAAATGCGAAACCGTGCCTGCCCTGTGCGAGTGTCCGAGTCGAAACGCTAAACCGACGCGGATCCAAAGTTGGGTGGACTTGCATTCTTAAAACGCGCTCTTTGGGGAGCGACCAAACCTTGAAAAACACATCCCAAACATCTTGACACACTTTCGCTTCGTACATCGCGACGATCCCTAAGACGTCTACACGCAAGTTGACAAGAGGTGGAGATCTTCTGTCAAGTAAACGAAACACTTCCATGTTCTTTAGGCATGGAGCACTGTGGATAGTAAGTCCTTACGGCTTGGCAGGCATTCAGAAGTGCTGACACATGGCCTTCCGACCCTCGTCAAGCTGTAAACCGTTTTTATACCTGCACGATTTGAACCCAAACCCTACAACGATATGGGTGGTTGTCAAAATTATGGTCCCTTTTTGGGTCCTTATTATAATACGGCACCTAATATTTAGGGTACCCCAAAAGGGACCATAATTTTGACAACTACCCAATATGATTTTCACGTTGTGTTTATGTGTGCTGTCTGTTGCCCTGATGCCATAACCGGTCAGAACAGCATGAGCTCTTTTCTTGCAATGTAGCATGTATATGTACTCCACATCCTAAAGGGTACTGACACCCGCGCATGAATTCATATGCAAGGCACTATTTCATTTGCACGGCGGCACGCAAGCACGACGATGAGTTTGACGACTGCATGTAAACACGATGATGAATTTAAGTGCATGGTACATTGCATGTTGAATTTAAGAATAGCCTGCTGGGGCCATGACGTGTGGAGCGCGTCGACGAACATTGATGTTCGATGTATGCATGCCGCATGCTGAATAACTACTTTTGGAGTGCCTTTGCATTTGCATGTGCAATCATTTTCGAGGTGTCAGCCGAACTGCACGCACCCAGACATGTTGCGCAGAGCAAACTAAGGGAGTCGAGGGAGTGACAGTCCTTAACATGCGGTCTAGTGTATCCACCGTAGAGGAAGGGAGAGTATTGAAGGCGTGCTCAGCTTTGTCTGACGAACCAGCCCATGACAAGCATGTAGATTGTGATGGGTCGATGAGGTGCATGTTATGGGCTACGCCCCCTCCGCCTCTAGACATCTGCGATCATGGTTCTGTCGCCCTGCTTTGCTTGCCCTGCCGCTAACACTGCACTACTCGGTGACATTGAGCCTACGCCCTTGCCCCTCTGACAAACCACTAACCCACGCAAGATCGCTGCCATGGCCTATGAGAAATCAGACATCTGAGCCGCGGCCGTACGTGATCAGCAGAGGCCCTACTTTCTATGGGTGGAAGACAGCGGCATAGCAGAGAATCGAGCCCTACACATGCGGACAGGGCAATCAGCTGTGCGCAGCATACTCGGCTCTGGATGTACCGGCGATGGTGGCACAATAGTGGGTCCATGTCTTTTTCGGACTTGGCAGTGTGTGGCGCAAATCGTATGCTTGAGTTCTCTTGGCTACTCTGGGCACTAGAGTGAGGGCTTCTACATTCTGCATGGAATCTGGGGACTGAATTCTGACCTGCATGACTGCAACGCACGAGAGTGACATAATGCAAATTTTGGCTGCCTCTATGAGGAGGACTATCACAAAGCCGAGGCAAAGTTCAAGATGGTAATATCACTGCATGGGATCATCAACACGAATTCTGACTGCACGATGAATTTGGACAACTCAGGCACGGCCCCGGAACTGGCTATATTTCTTGATCGCTCAGCATGTTTCTGAGGAGAACGTGAAGAGTCTGTCGACACTGCGTGTGTTGCAAGTCCTCCAACACAACGACGAATTCTGTATGCACGTAAAAAAAAAGAATGGACGTTGTCCAGCACGCCCACTGAGGTCAATGTGAAGAGTCTGCCGACACTGCATGTTTTGCAAGTCCTTCAGCACAACGATGAATTCATCGAGCACGGAAGAGATGGACGTGATAGTGCTACGTCGCCTCGGTGAGTGAAGCAAAGGATAGAACAGGGAATGTTTTGAAACAGTGGTTCTGAACGCTGTATGTGCGACAGAGGAACGTGGGCGCAATAGACCCGTTCTGACGGACTGTAGGTCGACGTGTTTGATATGCCCTGCCTGTTTTAGAGGTTCGTGGTTGTGTTGATCTGTGTTTTGCTGTTACTGGGCATTTCGGGCTATTGAACTCGTCGATAAGCGGACATGTACATGTAGCAAGCTCGGGACCTTCCCTTGCCATGCCAGCTTCGTGCGAGTGTGTGAGTCGAAACCCTACAACCCCACAGCCTAAACCCCCAACAAAAATCCAAAGCCCAAGCCCTCGGCCGCCCTTGGCGGAGGACTCGCGCTGCCCGTGCTGGGCTCTGCACGCTTGCCTTTCAATGCCCGCAGCTTACGACCGGCGTCGTAATAATACATTGCACTATATTCACTGCAGTACTTCCAGAGGCTCTAGAATCAGATGAGTAGAGTTTCGAACCCCGAGACCCGGGGAAGTCAGTGCGAGAATCAAGGAAATTACAGCACCTTAAATACCCGTAATGCCTGAAGCCTGCAAACCTTCCGAAGAAATGGTCTCAATGTCTTCACTTCGGCACGCAATTTGCAGTCAGTTTCGCGTTGTAGAGAAGGATTTGTCGAAGGTGCGGTCTTAGGATGTATAGGGACCACAGTTGTGAAGATCGGGCTTCACAACATGGTTTAGAGCTTCAAGATTTCTCCGATGGGCGTGGCATGTGGTATTCGGCCTGAGGTTTGCGGTTACTGCACGTTACTGCACCAGAGACTCTTGAGCATTGCCGAGAGCGCTTCACTTGCTACTCCATGGGCCTCCCTTGTATCAGCAGCTTCAGCACTCCTTGCTGATTCGGTGTGGTCCAGGGTTTTGGTTTGGTTCCCCTCTACAGCTCGAGGAGTGGAGCCGCGGATGTCTGAGATGCATAGCGAATATATATATATATATATAATTATTTATTTATTTGTTTATTTATTTATATTTATATTCTTTTTTATTTTATATATACATATATATACTGATATTTATGCCTGCGGGCCCAGAAATACCGGATCCTGGTTCTGAGTTGCTCAAGGCCCTGGCTGCAGCAAAGTATTGCTACCAAGTTGCCAGCCCGGATCACAGAAGAGCTCCCCAAGGGCAGAGGTAAACGATGAAGACCTCCTTTGAGCTCTTCAGCTTCCGTTTTGGGGTGGCCGTTTTGGGTTGAAGTCGGCTTGTTGTGAGGTTTTCGACTTTGAGCCAAAGGCCTTGGGGTTGGAATGTGAGTTTCTTCGGCGGAGACCCGGGGAGTTTCTTGACTGATGAGCTCTGGAAACATGGATAATATAGGGGCCTCTCAATAATTATCAATGCTGTTTTGGGGGGTTTCATTATTATGCTTATTAATAACTCATTGTATAATGGCCCCAAAACCTATTCTAATTATTCAGGCCCCTATATCAGTGGTGTGCGGGGGGGACCCGGAGGCTCGAAACATGATCCGTAACCCATGGCATGGTCGTGCCGTCGCACGAGAGGCCTCCTTTGAGCAGCTTAGAACGGGTAGAGTCGGGTAGAGTTTCCGTAATGGTCCTTTGAATCAAATGAGCGCAGGAGGCAGCCGCCATGATTGACAGTACATTCGTGCACCCTGCCTCCATAATTGAACCAACAGTGAGTTTTTTGAATGCCCCCCCAAAAACCGGTGCGAAGCCGTTAGACCCCGCTACTGCTCTATGTCTTCTGGTAGGGCGATCTTCAGATTTCAGGGCCAAGAATATCCACTAAAGCCGTCTCCGTAGACATGTCACCTAAGTCCCTGAACCCATGCCTCGACGCCCCTGAGCCCCACACCACAATGGCCTAGATACACCTAGATCCAGCAACCCTCAGTTCACGAAGTCCCCGTCCAGTTCGATGTTGAGGCCGCGGTGGCCTCGAGTCGACTACCGTCCCACCACAACTGCGCCGACTGATGAACCTTAGTCGCATTTAAGTCTGCACTTTCCTGGCCTAAGTAGCACGTGTGCCTCGCGAATCGCGGATTTCGACCTGCATCCATCGCACTATTTATATGGGTTGGCGCCTTGTGTTTCAAGACAGAGTTTGCAGTTTTAGCCACGCCTTAGCTTCCCAGAGCTGGCAGAATCTAGTTGTCTTTGGCTTTGGAGCTTGCTATCTGGTCAGACCCCAGAACTTGAGAAACCAAGTGTGCAGTATGTATCCCCCTGTATGGACCCAGCGCCCTCCCCCACTCCCAAGACGGCAAACATCAAACATAAGAGTGAATGTGCGACCCGCGAGTCTTCAGCCCCGAACAAGCTCCACTGAAGCCACGAATCGCAGGAGCGGTAGTCTGAATGACGACATTCATGTATAGAATGTAATTATAGCAGTGGAACCACCGACAACAAGGTATCTTCGATGGTTTGGTGTGGCATCCTCAGCGTGAGTGGATCCGGACGACCGGCTGTTGTGTACAAGTTGACATTATAGCGGATAAAGGCTAGGTTTGGCGAGATCCCGGGTCGTAGTCACACACACACACATCGCCAGTTCGCGAGATGGGTGTATAGATAGGTTATGTACAAATGGGCACACAGCGACCAGATGTACTCGTAGATTCAGGCTGGATATCTAAATGTTATGGCATGTTATTACTATTTTGTTTGATTGTTCTTCGTCAGAGGGTACGGTTTTATTGTGGGATTCCACTTGTTCTTGTTGTTATTATTGGTCATCGCCAGGCACGTAACGAGAGCCACGGTAGCCGAGGTCGTTCGAGGGCAGACTCCCAGGGACTGGCTCGACGAGCTGAGGCCCTTCGGGCAGTCATGTTTTACAGGTGCCTTGGTTGTTCTTAGTCCTTCTGATTCGGATGTATTCGTATTTATCCAGGAATTATTTGGAATCCCCTCGATAGTTATAGTGCATATATGCTCCGACTCTTGAAAAGGCAGCCCGGACCTTCTGCCCATCACGCTCTCGCTCTGTCCGCCAGTTTCAAGACTGGTATCAATGAAACTGCAAGAGCCAACCTTCTGCTGGAGGCCCCGACGAGCCCTGCACTCAGCAGACCTGAGAAGACATCCTTCGGCCTCCATGACGATCGAGGGCTGGATAATGGAAAAAAGGTGTAGAAATGGATTGAGAGATCAAGGTTGTAATTTACCTCTGTGGCAGAGGCTGCGTTCCGAGCCATGCGTACAGGAGCCAGCAGGTTCCTGAGCCACTCTTGCAAAGATGACTGAAACACAGTGACCAGCCGCAAGAGTAGCAGCAAAAGAATAGCAAAGGCATTCTCATGCCGACCACAACACGTAAGCGCGACGACAAGCGCCGCTTCCCATTATTCGGCGTTGAGGGTACAAGCATGAGGGGCTTGGAAGCTGGTATGGATGCAGCATTCTTGAGATCACACATGTTGTGAGAAAGCTGGTGATCCACACGGCTGCATGCCCTCTAAGTTCGGGGAGAACGGCTGTGGTTTCGATCGGTTCTGCTCAAGGCATGCTTTCGACAGCCTGTCGGACAGCATGATTTCGCCCCCTGCACCAGGCTTCCTCTGCAAGCCGACGACAGCCTTTGTCCCCTTGCCCCACCCACTTCGAGCACAACCGCGTGAAGACTTCTTCCAACATGCCCAGGAAGAGTTCTTCAGATATGCGCGCGAGGCGCGCAGATTGCGTGGTGTTGCTAAGTTCTGATCTTTGGGACATGGCGGTTGCAGCAACCGAGAACATGGGGACATGGAGGTTCCAAAACCGGAGGCCATACAGGTAAGGCCGACACTGCACGGCAGAAGCCTCTTGCTATCGGCATGATTTGAGGAACCTCGTCAACGTAAAATATCATATATATATATATACACTTGAAGAATATATATATATATATATATATATATATTTACTTATTTGTTTATTCATTTGTTTATTTATTTGTTTATTTATTTATAGACTGTTAGCACACCTCGTGCAACAATAACAGCAATTAGTGACTGCTGGTCAGCGGCTAGTGGCTAGTGGAGAAAATGAAAGGAGCAGCCAGCCTTCCAGAGGCAGATAAAGACCGCGCCAGTTGTGACAAAAATCATGCTGCCGGCTCTGTAAACAACTCAGAGCGAGCGAGCACGCGGCAACTACAGTTCAAGACCCTAATCCCGAGATTCGAAACCCGAACCGTCCTTTGCTGTAGTTTGGTTTAGTATCTGTTGAGAGTGAGTGCCAAAAATCTGTTGTTGATAGCTCTCCCATGTCATGCCCGAGTCATTCTGTCTCATGTGGAGCCGTTGGTTGAAGCGTGCGAGTTTGCGAGTCGAAACCACGTCAGTTTTGGCTCAAATGGTTTAACGGCCTGGCTTTCGGCGTTGAAGGCCTGCCTTCCAATGCTGCCACTAGGCAGGGGGGAAGGGCAAAAGCGGAGTAGGTCGCAACTGGAGATGCTGATGATGATGGTGCTGGTGATGATGATGGTGATGATGATGATGATGATGATGGTGTTGTTGTTGTTGCTGCTGCTGCTGTTGCTGTTGCTGTTGCTGCTGCTGCTGTTGTTGTTGCTGTTGCTCTTGCTGTTGTTGCTGCTGTTGTTGTTGTTGTTGTCGTTGCTCTTGCTGTGGCTGCTGTAGCTGTTGCTGCTGCTGCTGCTGCTGCTGCTGCTGCTGCTGCTGCTGCTGCTGCTGCTGCTGCTGCTGCTGCTGCTGCTGCTCCTGCTGCTCCTGCTGCTCCTGCTGCTGATGCTGCTGCTGATGCTGATG
>CAJNDV010020835.1:41999-65107 GCA_905221635.1 Symbiodinium sp. CCMP2456
GGTGGTGGTGGTGGTGGCGGCAGTGTCGTTGTTGGTGGTGTCGTTGTTGGTGGTGGTGTTGTTGTTGCTGCCGATGATGATGGTGATGATGTTCCTTTGCTGTACAAAGGCCTGGTTGTTTTTTTACTGCTTTATTATTTATGACATTGCTGCTGTCACCCTTCTTCTTGACCAGCAGTCTCTTTTTGTGGTTTGAGACTCGCTTAGACGATGATTTGCCGTGGTGGTCCTGGTCATCGTGATCGTGGTCGTCGCTGCTGTGTTGCAACATACATGGATGCTACGCAACCCGACCTTCCTCCTCCATCGCATCACTCGAAGCTCGCTCCCGGAGACCGTGAACAGTGGCAGAGCAAAAGGTAAATTCCCTGAGTCATGCGAGAGGTTTTTGCCTGCTTGTGGCGTGGGCAGCGTTTGGGAAGGCCGAGGATGTGGTGACACTGACGGGTTCGTTACCTGGCAGGTTCGTACGTCTTCTTCTGATAGCCTTCATCTGTGGTTTTGTGAACCATGGGTTCTTTCCCGACGAGAACTCGAGTTGATTGATGCTGTTGTCGGTGCATGTATTGCGCATGGATCCTTCCAAGTTCGTTTTGAGAGTGCTGCAAACTCAGGGACTTCGAGCAGCACCTGAAGGACGAAGATCAATCACATCTAAATTCGGTGACATGTGCAAGCGCTGTTGTCAGCGCAATTATCTTCTTTCGTCGGCGCCTTTAGTCGCCCAGTGATTTGGCAAGCGTGCCGCCGGTGGGGCTCTTATTGTGTTCCTGACTTTGAGCACCATACTCGTAACTTTGCGAAAACTGCGGGCGGCGTTCAATACGAAGCCACGCAGGACAACAAATACGTCCTCGCGGAGTTTTATGCCCCCTGGTGTGGACATTGTATCTCTCCTGCATTGTCATGCATGTAATATTATTCTGGTCGGTTTTGGTGCTCCTGTCAGTGACTCCCTCTGCTCAGGCAAGAAACTCGCGCCGGAATATGTTGCTTGGCGGAGCAGTAACATGCACAGGCGTAGGGAAAGTTGCGTTTCGAAGCCCAGTCGAAGATGTGTTGTAGCATTTCAAGCTTTGCTTTTCCGCGAGGCCTCAGGATTTGGGTTTCGGCATCTCGCTGAGAAGGGTCCCGATGGTCTGCCAAAGCACCGAGCTGTCACTGGAGTTTGGAGTTCCTGCACCTATTCAGGCTTTAGGGGCTTCGGGGCTAAACATCGGCAACGAAGCCAACCTTGAAGGCCCCCCGACCCGACATGGTTCCCTACTGTGGTTTCTATATGGGTAGTTCTCTAAATTAGGGTCCCTTTTTAGGATCCCCAACAAAGTACGGCACCCTTGTTGAGGTGCTTGTCCGCTAAGCCCCCCGAAACCGTGAGCGCCGACCTTTCCGATTCAGGAGAAAGCGGCGCAGGCGTTGAAGTTTTCAGGACAAGTGGAGTTGAATTACCGCTCATGGGTTGTTTGACGGTGAAAAGCTGTGCTAGGCCAATAAACCCTGAAGGAATCCTGAAGCAGTAAAATTTCTAGCTGCAAATTCACTCCATGCTTCCACTGCAACGCCGGATCTCTAAACTGAATCCGCCTTTCGTTCTACTCCTAAATATGATCTCACCCCCAACTCCAGAACGAAATCCCGAAAGCTTGACTAACAAGGGTTCGAAGCTTCAGCCACAGCCCTGACACCAATGCTTGCACCCCGAAGCAGACAACAACCCACAAATGTCCGGGTTGTTTTCTCCCCATGCCAAGCTGCAACACGGAGGCGGTCAAACTTGCAGCCACCTGACAGCATACAACAGCCCCACACTCGTCGTTGTTGTTTGCTTTCGCTGCAACACGAAACGGGTCATACTTGTCAGTGCTGCCGGCTTGAAGATTAAGTTGCAAGGTTCATGATGAAGAAGCCCCTCGAGTCGTAAAGCTTACTGTAGCCTCTCAGTCCCAAGACGTTGGAATACTCGTTTGTATTAGTCATGCTATTTCTTACGAGTTTTCGGTATGGAGACCCCCAAAACGCTATAGTCTCACTATTTAGGCCCCCTTATTATCCCCCCACGAATTGCACTCAAAGGTTTCAGCTGTTATTCCGCAAAGG
Organism: Symbiodinium sp. CCMP2456; assembly: GCA_905221635.1. Classification (NCBI taxonomy): domain Eukaryota; class Dinophyceae; order Suessiales; family Symbiodiniaceae; genus Symbiodinium; species Symbiodinium sp. CCMP2456. The sequence continues at coordinate 44,097 of CAJNDV010020835.1, forward strand.
CAAGCCCCCCCAAATCCCAAAACGCCAAGCCCGGATGCCCGGAGGAGTCTCCCTGGCCAAAGTGGATGCCACGGAGGACTGAAGCTAAAGTTCCTGACCATCTAGTAGTAGTAGTAGTAGTAGTAGCAGCAGTAGTAGTAGTAGTAGTAGCAGCAGCAGCAGCAGTAGTAGTAGTAGTAGTGGTAGTAGTCCTTTCCTATTCTACCTGACGTTTAGACTCTGTAATATGGTTTGGGTAGTAAATTCATAGTTACTTTCTGAGGCACCCCAAACTCGGAACAACCATTCCCCAGGCTTCTTTGCTGGGGTGCTGTGTCCGGCTTCGATGTGCCCGTGGTTCGACGTTTGACTTGACCCTTTTCTCTTCCCCATCATGAATCGTCCAACACTTTGGCGGGGTTATGTTTATTTATGTATATGAATATATATATATATATATGTATATATATATATATGCATGTGTATGTGTATATATATATATATATATACGTGTATGTGTGTGTGTGTGTGTCTTTGACTCTGTGTGTGTGTGTGCATGTATAGGTCTGGTTTAGGTTTCAGGCCGGCGCGATTCTGGGTGTCTGGACGAGCGAGGTTGGATCCCGGCAGATCGGACAGGATGATTGTCCCAATGTTGAAGTACTGGCGAGCGGTCAGTGCCACCTTGCCAGTCACAGGAGAAAGACCTTGCAAAGAAGTACGATGTGAAAGGGTCGCTCGGGCTTCAAATTCAGCTGCGCAGGGTCCCACTGTCTCTGGTTGGTGCTGCGCTGGTCTGCCATCGCAAATTTAGTCATGGTTTTTCTTCTGTTGTGCTTGTCAGCCTGTCGCTGTGGGCATGCATTTTGTGTGCTTGACTTTCTCTGCCAGCCGGTAGTAAGTAGTATTCGCCATGCTGTCTGCGAGGAGTAGGCAGTGCTGGTGTTGGCTTTCGCTCTCGACACAGAAACAAGAACGAGTACGCCTCTTGCACAATGACTGTGACGATCGCTATGGTGCAATGCTGCTGTGCTTTGCGTGTTCTGTGGCTCTATGGCCATGGTCATGGCTATAGCTGCGACTGCAGTAACTGGAGTGTTTGCTTATCTCCTTGCTGCTGTGGCTGAGTATCATGCCTGATCGTACCTTTAACATCGACCCAGGTTTACATATGTTTTTGTTTGTGCTGAAAGCCTTGAGAGGGGCTGGAGGTTTTGTTAGTATTTCTTGCGTGCTCTGCAGATACTTAGGTTTCCTACCCTGATCTGGTTCGAAGAGGGGAAGCAGATGGAGTACAGTGGCGGGCGGACAACACAGACAATCATCGACTGGGCGTCGTCCATGCCCTTAGGCAGCAAGGTTGGCGGTTGAGACTTTTCGCAGTGCACGCCTTGAAGCCTTGTCCATCTGACTGAAGGCCCCGAAACCCTACACCTGTGAGCTGAAACTCTGGCACAACTCAAAACCCCAAGCCACGTGAGCCCAAAACTTTGGGCTAGATGAACGGCTCTCCTCCGTGGAGCTGCTAAGAACTGCAGCTCTCAAACCTCTGCAAACCATGGAGCGTAGACCCCCTTAACTGGACGCCATTGCCTTAGACTCCCCAAGCCCTGACACCGGTTCAATCCCTCAGCCCTTTAGAAAGATCCTTGCAGCCCTTGTCACCTTGTTCCCCAACCATCAAAGCTTATCGCACCTGTCGAACAGCCGGTTGTCCGACTGTGAGGTGACAGCCCAAAGGAGGACCTGTTGGAATCCTGGAGTCCTGCAGCCCTAAACTCCCGTAGCCGTGTTGTCTCACGTTGCCTGCAAGCTACTGTGAACATGCGAGGGATGCCCCAAAACAACACAACAGAATGTAGTGAGGATTTTACAGTATCATATACGACCATCAGCGCCATTCCTCTTGTCGCCACCGAAGAGACGTGCACGCGTCGAGATGAGCTGAGTGTTGGGACGCCCTCCGACCATGGAAGGGCGCATGCCGCATCCAGAATGCGGCGGAGTGGCGCCGGGAGGTAAGAGTCTGGCGAGACCTCGTCGTGTGATGCGCTACGAGGGGTGCACGTCCTCCCGAGCCTTTGCGGGGGCAGCATGGTCGACCAAAGCAATCCGGAAACGACGTAGGATTCAGCTGCCTGACCAGAACCGGGCCCTTGCGTCAAGCCTTTAGCCAGTAGCTGCCAGCAATGTGCTCTCTACCGCCTTATGCGTACAACTCTCCTATGGAGTGTTCTCCGTCGTGTTTGAAGCTGTGCACCTGTAGGGCGGTCCGGTCGCATAAGCCGACGGTCCGGAGAGGTTGGGGTTCCGTTCATGACTCCACGTTGGTTTGGCCACTCAGTAATTAGTACTGCCTGCGCCACCACCGATGTCATGATCGCAAGCGCGAAGACGCGTAAAGGGCGGCCTTACCGCCGTACCTCCCGTGTGCGACTGTGAGAGTCGAAACGCTAAGCCCACAAAGATACCTTATATTATAAGGGTTTAGGGTTTAGGGTTTATTATAATATAGGCTTTACAAGAATCCTTGGAGAAACTGCTACATTACTAACTAGAAATCACAAGGACTGGCCCGGCCGTCTTGGAGAACTCAGACCCAGCTCCTCCTGGAAGTGAAAGGCCGCGTGTGGTCCTGCAGGCACGGGGTAAATCCCTATGATGGGTCACTATAAGGGTTATTACTAGGCTGGTTTATGGGGGCTCTTGGGGAAACTACGGTTCTATCATGTTGCGACTCATCAATAGAGAGGATTCAGGGACAGATCTCTCGGGTTGTCCTGGCTTGTGGTGTAGGACATGTTGTGCATGACCTAGGGTGTAGGGATTACATGGGTCAGAGAGCATTCCAAGTATTTGTGCTTCCATGACTGAACGCGTCTTGCATCGCACGGTCAGCGCGAAGGAGAGCTTGAGCTTCGGGGAAGCTCTCATTGCAGTCTTCGTTTTCTGGGCTTCAGCTTCCGGGAGTTTTGGGCCTCCTGGGTTGTTGGCTTCGTGGTCGGATGGACAGGGGCTACGCGCAACGGAAACGAACTTCGACTCTGCAGGTTGAGGGCGTAGGGCTTGGGGCTTGCAGCATCTACACTCGTGGGCTTTTCTGCTGATGACGCGGAACAGATCCCCAGACTGCAACCGGCGTTCCGTGGCCATTGCGACTTGTGTCCGGCCTTCCGAGCGACCCCTAGCCGCCTGCATTTCGCGGACTAGGCCAGCAGCTTGGATGCGGTGTTCGAGCAGGTGGCCAAGGATCATCGAAGGACCCGGCTCACGCACCCTCTGGGTGACATTGCAAGCCCAAGTCCACAGAATCATTTAAGTCGGCGCCGGATGCCCCGAACAAGAGCTGTAGTTATGATGGTGTTGGTGGTAAGCAGAAGTAGCACTGTCGCCATGTCAGTACTATAGTATTGTCTGTTTTGCTGTAAGTCTTTGCAGCGACAATACTGAGACTAACAAGAAGATTGGTCATATGGATGCTGAAAGTGGGTTGCCGGCAAATACCCGTAACGAGACGCAGCGTCACAACAATAGCACAAGTTCTGAGTAGTCTTCAACCGTTCTTTGACACGACTGACTGAAGCCCGAGCTTGGGAACGGTATGTGCAGATGATTCACAGGGCCTGGAAATCACGAAAGGCCGGGTCCAGCTCCCCACTAAACTTGTCCATGTGCGATCAGAGCCAGAGTTCGAAAATCCCGGGTGACAGAAGGAAACAGCCCGGGGCCGGGGCCCTGTTCATTCGGCTGAAGTCGCTCATCTTCGCAATGCTCATCACTGTCACCATTTTCGCGAGTGTAGCCTTACCTTTCAATTTAACTTTTGCCGGACACGGGTCTGGGGTCAGCTTCTGGCTGTCATGCCCAGTGGGTGCAAAAAACTGCCCTCTGTCGCTCTAGTGCGTGTACATCCTCAAATGAATGTAGACTTGGCTTTTCCAGATTTTCAGGTGCCTGCAGTCTTCAGTATGCCTGGTTTGGCTATAGGCAGCTTCACTGAAGAGCTTTTGCTAGATGGTTTCCTGGAGTTGGCGCTTCGTAAACGCGAAAACTGTTGATAATTCTAGCAGCAGCAGCAGCAGGAGCACGAGGAGCAGTTGAGCAGTTGTCGTCGTGTCGTCGCGACCAGCTCCTGCGGTTGTTGTCGCTGATCCTACTTAAGAATGTGCCGGGCAGGAAAGCCACCTGGTACTTCCAGAAGACCGGCGGAACCTCGAAGGTCATTCTTCAGCACGCAGGACAGGGCCTCAACAGCCTCAGCATGTAGTCGTGTCATTCTGAAACATTCCGAAACTGTCCCGACATGGCCGAGAAGTTCGTTAGGGGCACTTGTCCTTTGGGAAGGAGAGGACCCGGTGGAGTTGTCGGGCGCCTTGGAGAATGCAACGCTGCCGCTGGCCTGAAACTGGATTCCAACAGCCGCTCGATGGGATGAACGAAAGCTGCAACTAAAATATAAAACATGTTAAAACCTGTTAAAACTATCTGCTGGACACCAACTGAGGTAGACCCGAAACCCGGCACCTGAATCCAAGCCCAACCCTCGGTTTCAAGACTCCGCTCCTCCCGTAAGCTCCCGGGGCGCTGTGTCGCACATGCCCTAAGGCTCCATGTACCCATATAGTACATACCTAGACCTTAAAGTACCTATATAGGGACCCCTTTAAGGCCTAAGTATCTACGATACAGGTACATGGAGCCTTTGGGATGGAATACCGATATTTCGGGAAGAGTCTTGTGCAGTGACGTAGGCGTGGCGGGGGTAGGATTGAGAGGCTATGGCATGATTGGCGTAGGGGATGAGGGGGATGACGGTAGGAGCCATTCATGCAGGGGAGGATGAGTTTTTTTTTCAATAGCGGCTGAGAAATGCATGTCGAACTTTGGACTGCGAGTTGGGTGGTTGCTACTCGTACGATATACTGGGCCTACTTATTTGCAGGTGTCTTCGTTGCATGAAGTACGAGGCCAAAAGCGTGGCCACCAATTGAATTTGGCCATTGGCTGTAGGACCCAGTTTGTCTTGGACAACTCTCTGCCGCTGGTCGGTGAGCTCAACGCCGATACCTTCGATAAGTGTCCGGGCAGATGAAGGGCCTTTCTCACAAGCCTGGTTCATGCAGCTTTCGGTTTAGGGTTTACGTGTTTCAGTCTAGGATCCTAGACCCCTTTCTGTTCTGTATCCTACTGAACCCAAGCCCTGATCAGGATTTCTAGGGCAGGATCCATCGCCGATACTGGCCCTGCAGGGGTCACACGAGCTTGGGTCACGGACTCAGGGTGCTTGGAGGGCTGATCGGTGGCATGCTGCTTTCCGTTTCACTAAACTCGGCCCTAAATCCAAAGTACCCGGGCTTGACCTGATCGTTACAAGTTAGCGTTCTTGATCAAGGGTGCCTCTGAATTAAGCTTGTAGTAAGGGCCCCAAACGGTCCGGTGGCTTGGCATGGATTTTTGTCAGCTGCAGAGCTCCCTGGGTTTTCCTAGCCTGCTTCATGGCAAGCTTAAAAGATTCCAGTGGTCATGTTCAGGCAATGTTTTCAGATCCGGTCGATGCCCAATATCCCTACGTAGCTTACAGCGATCAAAGCCTCCCCACCCACCTCCACGAGGGCAGCCGAACGCCAAACCACACGCAAGACCGTACACATGAGGTACTTGGAAGCTGGTAAAGGCTTGGTTTGGAGCCTTTTTCCGGTGAAAGCTGGCGAGGGCTTTGAGGAGCCGGAATGGGGGGATTCGCTGATTGAGCTTGCGTTGCTTGGATCTTGGCGAAGGTTCCGCATGTGCTTTCCTTTCAAGCTTCTGGGGTCAAGCTTTCATAGTTAGGGTGGCTATAAGGGTTAAGTAACCTATTCAATCAATGTTCTATTCGGTACTGACAACTGACACGCATGCTAGCCACAACCGTTTGATTGGCATTGCTGGGAACCGCACTTTTTGTTTCGATGACAAAAATGATTACAACGACAGGCGGCACGTCCAGATTGGGCCAGGAAGTGCCCGTAGCTTCTACTTTGCAGCCGCGCAAGCATTCGCATCGTAAAGCGTAGTGGTCGACTCAACCGCACACACAAATGTAACCATGGTTGATATAGACCCTTGGGTTACAGTAGTGGTGCTGATATTGTCTACCGGCCTGCCATGCTTCGTGCTTACACGGCTTTTTGGGGTTCAGGTGTTCGGCATTCGTTTTCCTGCCAGGGGAAAACGGAACCACGCCACGAGCATTCCATGATGCATTTCAGGCTCTTAGTTTCCGGGCTCGTCAGAAGCTCCAGGAGTCTAGCATTTTGCAGCGATCCAGCCGTGCAGGAGCATCGCGGCATCATGACAGATGTGGGAAAGAGGCCGAAGTGGAGAACCTGTCCTTTTGTGTAGGATGATGTACGAAGCTACCTTGTCGAGTTGCCCGAGTGGGGTGGGTTGCCACATCAAATACTGAATAAGTTTTCGGCCAGTGCAACAGAGAAGAAAGGTTTTGCAACGTTGGCAGTTCCACTTGGCGATGTTGTGTTTCGTTGTCGTTGCTGTTGTCGTTGTCGTTGTTGTTGTTGTTGTTGTGGTTGTTGTTGTTGTTGTTGTTGTTGTTGTTGTTGTTATTGGTGGTGGTGGTGGTGGTGGTGGTGGTGGTGGTGGTGGTGGTGGTGGTGGCGGTGGTGGTGGCGGTGCAGCTGCTGCTACTGCTGCTGCTGTTGAAGTAGCAGAAGTAGTAGTCGTCGTCGTTCTGCTTGTGGTCGTGGTTGTGGTGGTGGCTGTGGGCTGCCATGCAAAGTCGAAAGTCAACAGGTGCCCGCTTGTGGTTGTGGTTGTTGTGGTTGTGGTCGCTGCTGTGGAGGTTTCTGTTGCTGCTGCTGCTGCTGCTGGTCGTCGTCGTGCTCACGGTCGTGGTCGTGGTGGTGGTCGTGATGTTGTCGTTGATGTTGTTGTTGGTGGTGGTTACGGTGGTTGTCGTGGTGGTGCCAGGTCAAGTTGCGGTATAAAGGGGAGTGAGACTAGCGACGAAGTGTGGGACAAGCAAATGATAATTAGAAGAATAGATACACACACATCAGCATGCTCGAGCAGCATGGTTTGTGATAAGAGAAAGTCATGGGTGCTGTTGGGCATGACCTTGCGAATCGTAGCGGGTCATGACGGCAGAAGCCGTGGCGATGAAGCTGACGCCGATGCAGTTTTGGTGGCTACCGTGAAGGGGATGGTGGCAAGGAAAGGCCTGACCAATGCGATGCTGATGCTGACCATCATGACGCCGATTCTGGCCATGATGATGGTGGTGTGATGGTGATGATGATGATGATGATTATGATGACGGCAGCTGTCATGGTGGTTGTGGTGGTGACCATGATTCTCATCGTTTTCGCGGTGGTCACAAGGCGATCACCGATACGACCCCTGTTGGTGACGCTGACGATGATGTTGGCGATTGTGGCGGTTTCACCTTTAGTGGGTGATGAGGATGACTGTGATTGTGCCGCTGGTTGCCGTGTGACTGTTTCGGCCATGATCATGACATTGATCGTGGCCATGACCGTGGGTAGAATGACTGCGACGATCGTGCTTCCAAGCTTGTTGTTTTTGGATCGCTTGCAGAAGGAATCTGACAACTTCGTGTATAGCGCAGCCTCTTTTGCTGTTCGACTGGCAGCAAGCAACATCATGGCTCATGTCGAAGTGCAATTAGGGTTCAGCAGATGGCGGATGGGTTGACAGCGGGAGTCCATGAGGATCAAAGCTTCAGCGGTATACGTACTTTCCATAATCTAGCAGCGACACAGCAACCAGGTCTGGCAAAAGTTCTCGACCGACGCAGCAATTTCAGGTAAGCGCGCCTTGAAAAACGCTCTAAACCCTTTTCTGGTGTTTCAAAAAAACGTCTTTCAAACAGATACCCGACGAACGGAGCCACGGAGTCCTGGCGTGCAAACATGTCGCAGCCTCGCGGCCACTAGAGACATCTAGACACTCCCCGATATACAGGATACCAAAAGGGTTACGACTCTTGAAGTCAATGATTCTAGAAAATAGTTTAAGGTTTAGGGTTTAGACGGATAGACTACACATGAAAGAGGGAGTGTAAATCCTCCGATTCTGTCGGCCGCCGCCCTTCCATGCCTCGTGTCTGCGCTGTAGCATGGTCGAGGCGCCCGTGACAGGGAGGGAAAAAGGCTGCAATCCTGTAACCCCCTAAGGCTCCATGTACCCATATAGTACATACTTAGGCCTTAAAGTACCTATATAGGGACCCTTTAAGGCCTATAAGTATCTACTATAAAGGTACATGAAGCCTTTGGGACCGAAACCCTGGACCCTTAACTGCTCGTTGGTCGAAGCGAGATTTGCAGGTTGTGCCTTGGCTTCGTGTTGAACCCGAGTAGGCTTTCGGACTGGGTTGCATCTGATAGTGAGCCGGAGCTGTTGCAGCACTTGTAAATGCCAGCAGTGGAAGTAGCTCTCAACACACTCGAAACCTTGTGAATCTCCGACTCAGTGAGACTCGAGATCCCTGTAGAACCACACTAAATCAAAGAACTCGAAGCCTTAAGCCGGAAGCGTTGAAGAGGCCACGAAGTTCGGCCGTACCCGCATCCCGAGCTCCCCGCGCCGGCTCGCACCCTCCAGTTTCTTCGAGCTGCGCCTGGGCTTCAGGTTTAAGCTTGAAAGGGCGTGGACTGGGGGGCTTGTAATAGCGCTTCTGGTGTACCCATGGGCCCCATAGTCGTTCCTTTTTGGGGTTCATATTTAGAATCCTATTAGGTAGGGCTGTAGGGTCTCCGGGATGGTAGAAACGACCTTCTGCGGCTGAAGACCCGTCGTTCGAGGGCGAGGGCTACTTAGGGTTGAGAGGGTGTGGGGTTCATTGCTCAAGGTTCAGAGCTTTGCAACCGAAGAGTCTAGCAGTCTTGACATCTTGGGTCTTGGGTTGGCCGTTTTCGGCGTGTGGGAGCTCAGAGGTGGCCTGCCTCGCCTGGAGTGTCTGAGTGCACTCGAAACCCCAACAACTTAAAGGATCATGGGTTATAAGTAGGTTCTAACTAAGGTAACTATACTTATAACCCCAATTAGGGGACTTATAACCTTACTTACTAAGTCCCATGATCCTCCAAGCAAGGCACCGAAGCAAACTGGTCTGCGGCGGTGCTTCGATGCTGGTGTTCCTGGCAGCTGCCGCGCTGTTAAAGCCAAAGCCGCTGCTTCCGCATCCCTGCTGCAAAGACATCCCCGCACTGAAGTATATTGAATTACAGTATAGCATACTCATATTATACTAAAGTATGCTATACTATACTCTACTATACTATACTGTTGTTGTACTGTACTATATTATACTATACTATACTATATATACTAGACTATAGGATACGATGCTATACTATACTGTACCATATTTATATATATATATATATGTATAGAGCATATTTATTTTTACAGTATATTATGGCATATGATAGTATATGGTATTATATGGCTTGACACGGATTTTCAGTCACAAATTCCAACTTCTCCGTCTTCTTGCCGCTGTCTCTCTAAAAAGGGCATATGCCCATACCCGCCACTTCACAATAGGCGGCCTGCGCTGTTCGACTACGTGTAAGGTGCCCGCTCCGCGGCACCGGAATCAACGGATGTATGTATGTTCGTATGTATGTATGTATGTATGTATGTCTGTACGTATGTATGTATGTATGTATGTATGTATGTATGTATGTGTATGTATGTGTATGTATGTGTATGTATGTGTATGTATGTTCATGTATGTGTATGTGTATGTGTATGTGTATGTGTATGTGTATGTGTATGTACGTATGTATGTATGTATGTATGTATGTATGTATGTATGTATGTATACGTGTGCACTTGCACAATAAAAGGCGCACGAGCGCGCAGGGCGTCACACTTTTCTTACATCGGCTTATATAGATAACTTGTTCCTCTTCTTACGGTATCTTCCTTCAGAGAGAGGCAAAAGGAAGCATGCCACCGCGGGCAAAAATCTTCTTGTTTGTTTGCAAATGTTCAGGGTTGGTCCAAGTCGGGTCTTCTGGCCATCAAGATGGTCAGAGACCATCGCCGAATATACTAGAATATACCATGATATTACAGAGTGTTATAATATGGCATACTATAACATACTAATATGACATACTATAACATATTCGATCTCTCGATTTGTCACATCACCTGAAGATAGCACTTCTCTGCAAGCTGCACGAGAGACTAGGGGTCCTATCCGGTACTACCCGATACTACGAGACGACTCGCAATGCATTAGCATCATCAGCCCGCAAGCCTGTCCCGGAAGGGAGCATATACTTTGGCAAGAATCTAAGGTGTAGGGAAATCCAGTCCCTTTCACTTTGAACCTTTCAAGTTTAGGAAGAGCATGTGCTCAGCCTGTTATGCCTTTGGATGATATCAAGGCTTGCGAGTGGAGCACTCAAGATTTACCTGTGTCCACGATGTAGATCGGGTAGACACTGCTTGCAGGGTGGCCGCTGCTACTGCCGGCCAAGCAACCGCAGAAGAGCTTCTCGACCCAGCTGCTGGCGGAATGGTCTGTGAGATGTTCCTGAAAGCTTTTCCGGTGGTGTCGTTTCAGCAAGTACCAAGTTATGCCTTGCACGTGTGCAGCTCCGCTAGACGAATTTGGGTTGATCGTCGTGGGGCTGAGACGCCCCATTGACAGCCACCCCTGCAGCAAGCAATCCTCCAATCAGTCGTGTTTCGTCTGTCTGTGGTGCAATGAGAAAGTCCATCACTAGGATCTGCTGAGAATCTACTGGCCTTTGTACGAGTGTGAAATGTCCAGCAAAGCCAGGCTTGCCTGCGCGCAGCCTCTTCCAGAATCCGAGTCTTGGCACAAGCAAAGTCAGGCACCCAAAAACCCGGGATGTGCAAACAGCACAAGGGAGTTCTAACGGTGAGACCCTGTTTGAAAACTCCTATAAAACTCCTAGAAAGCCGAAAACACTCTAAACAAACACCCTAAACAAACACCCTCTAACATAGGGGCCTAAATGAATATACTATTTTGGGGGGGTTCTTTTTTTATGATTATTATGGTATGGCATACCCCAAAGGCCCCTACATCAAACATGCACCCTCCACACCCAGGACTGCACCTCGGAGAGCCAGCCGGAGCCTCCCATCGAGGCGCCAGCGCCTGGGCGACGTGCCCGGATGGCGCCCTGGAACGACATGGAGTGCCCAGGGTTTAGGGTTGCAAGCTTCGGCAAAGCTTGTGCGCAAGCAAACGCATTTCATGGTCGCAGCGCCATTCGCTCAAGTGAAAAGAGCTGCGCGGTGCTTGAACCATCCCCGCTTTCGGCCGCTTTCATGGTAGCGGAGCCCTTTTAGAGCAGAGGCTCTAGAAGGCTCCAGGGCGACACTGTTTTCTGGATAGCTCACTCGCAGAAGCGTTGGTGAGAGCTGGACGATGGCCGAGCTTCGGTATACCAAAGATGGTGTTCCGATCTACGATGGTTCCCCCGAGCTGTTTGTGTCCTTTCAGAGAGCTGCGCTGATTTATGCTGAAACGATAGAGTGGAAGAAGAGGAGCCTTGTTGGGCCCCGCCTACAAGCTGCCTTGGAAGGCAGCGCGAAGTTGGTCGTGGAGCACAAGAACCCAGGCTGGATATCACACCCGAATGGCGCTTCGCAGTTGCTGGAGTGTTTGAAGCAGCAGGTTCGAGCTCCGACCTTGGCGGAGGCGGGCAGGACAATGTCAAGGTTCTTCTACGGCATCAAGAGGCGCAGAGGAGAAGGTATGGCGGCATGGATCGTCAGACATGATGAAGCACTGCTGGAAGCTAAGAGGACTCTGGCAGAAGCGATACATGAGCACGGGCCGACGGCCAAGAAGTTGACGGCCTCGCGCGCTTCATCATGGAAGTCTCTTCGCCGCGACACACAGCCCATGCGCGGCTCGTCAGAGGATGGAGCCGAGGAGGACAATGGGAGTGGACCTCCAGGCGCTCCCGTGGAGGGGGCCGAGGGTTCCGAAGGCAGAGAGCCGTCGGAACAGACAGCAGGTGCAGAAGACGATGAGGAGTGGCACGATTCATGGTGGAGTCATCACTGGAACTCGTGGCCCTGGGGATCTGATGACAGCGAGCGCGGTCGTTGGAGCTCCCAGAGTACAAGGGCCGGGAACAGCTGGGCGTCATGGGACGCCTCAGAGGCAGCATCGGCCCAAGCAGAGCGGTTTCTTCCCGACTTTGTGATCGCGTGGCTACTCCTTCAGAGGTCTGGACTGGACGCTTCAGAGAAAAGCGTGATCGTGGCAACGTTGAAAAATAATTTCAACATTTCCAAGGTCAAAGAGGCGCTGAAGCTGACCTGGCCGGACGAGGAGTTGAGGAAGAGGGATTCTGGAAAGAATGCGGCGATGTTCTCCATGGAGGAAGAGGCCCTTCTTGCCGATGAGGAGGACTTCGAGACACCAGTAGTGCCGGAGTGGGAAGATCCAGAAGAAGGCTATGCGTACCAGGCCTTGGAGGAAGATGCGCAGGAAGCTCTGGCAGCTTTGGAGGACGCCCGTCGCACTCTGAAAGATGCTCGGGAAAAGCAAGCTCAGATGCGAAGGAGCCGGAATTTCTTCCCTAGTCGTGCAGGAGGAGGAAACCCTCGAGGCGACAGGCCACCGATCAAGTGTTTCCGGTGTGGAGGGAACCACATGAGGAAAGACTGCCCCCAGAACAACAAGCCCGCGCAAGGCGAGCAGCGAGTTCACTTCGTCTTCTCAGCGAGTAACATGGAAGCAACTGCGGAGCCAGAGAATGGCTCGGAGACCACGAATGTGGAGGACACCAGCTTACTGGCTCTACACCAGGTGGTACAGTCCGGAAACGCCATTATTGATGGCGGTGCCACCAGTAGCCTGGGATCCGAAGAGGCTGTGCAACAGATCGCGGCCCTCAACTGGGAAGCCACGGGACAGGACAACATCGAGATCGTGCCGGAGGAGCAACCTTCCTTCCGGTTTGGGAACAATGCTCAGCACAAGTGTATGTCCACAGCCTTAGTGAAGCTTCCGAGTCGCCAGGTGGACAGCTCCATGAAGGTGCACGTCCACGACATCCCAGGACAGCCAGTGTTGCTAAGTGTGAAAAGCTTGAGAACCTTAGGCGCAGTGATAGATTTTTCTATGAATCAGGCAATCTTCAAAAGCCTGAACCCCGCAGCTGTGGTGACCTTGCAGACAACGGAGAGCGGTCACCAGCTTTTCCCGCTCACTCGTGATGTGCTTGAAGGGGCTACTCCGCTCAGACGACCGTTTCAGTCCTTCCAGTTGAATGATCAAGCAGCACATCATGAGAGACTTCCCGAACAGGGACAGCTCCTTCTGGTGAACGACGGCGCAAAGGGTCACCAGGAGGGTTTTAAAAAGAGTAGTGCGCCAGAGAGTGTGTACAGGGATGAGTCACTTTACCAAGATAAGTCCAACATGTGTAGTAATCGTGAATGTGAGGAGCAAGATCGTATCCAATCTCAACAGTCCGAGGCCTGTCTGAGTGCCATTGAGGACCCAAGGCCCACAATAGGATGTAGTGCGAGAATAGAGGCCCAAGCCAAGGCCCTCATGATGTCCAAAGCCCCCCTTACCAAGCTGAAAGCCTTCCTTCAGGACATCCCATGGGACCTCTTAGATAGGAATCACAAGGAAAGGAGCTCCATCAGCATGGACCCCATGAACGCCAGCACCATGCCTCCCGCTTATGTGGTGTTCGGAATGTTTGTTCATGGCGGCGTGGTTGGGGTGACTTGAGTTTCAAAGAAACATCCTTGGCTTCTGAGGGTTCTTAGCGAGGTGGTGAGACAGGAGACTTAATTCAGGTGCTCGAATTACTTCCATAGGGATTTCATGCAATTGCAAGGCGAGGGCTCACAGGGATCAATACAACCTGGCTTCGAGTGACAACTGGGTCACTCCGCTTGTCCAGCCTAGTAGGCGTGGAGAGGTTTGGGTTGAGGGAGTTGAGACTTCGAAGGAGGCGATTTGGAGGCAGTGTGGGGATAAGGAGGTTCAGGGATACAAAGTTGGTCTGGATAGGACGAAGCAACTGAACCCCCGGAAATGGCATGAAACCCTCCCATGGACCGGAGATCGAATGATCATGATTGGATATACCCTGAATGCCTACCAAAAACTCCCAAAGGACCAGATCCAATGGCTTCGGAAGCATGGTGTGTGTTTCCCCTGGAAAGTGAGACAGTCACAAATCACCCCTAACCATAGCCCACAACAGTGCCTCAAGTTGGAACCCCTTTCCCGCCGCGGCCTCACTTCGCGAAGATCATGCCGAGCAACTCCATGACCAAGGCAGAGATGCAGCAGAAGCTGGCATCTCTCCAGAAGATTGCGCCTCCAGGTTGGACCAAGGTGCAGCTGTCGGCCAGACTGGCGGAGTTGAGCCAGGAAATGGAGACAGCGCTCACGGAGCGCGAAGCAGCGAAAATGATCAATCGCTGCAAGACCAAGCTAGCAGCTAGCACTCCAGGAGATGATGACCGAGAACGGCCTGGAATTCACGAGAGGACAGACCGTGGACCAGCTCCGAGGGGTGATGTTGAAGTACCTCATGGAGAACAAGGTGCCCGCGAGTGCGTCGAACTTCATGGGGTTCGGCAAACACAGCAGCCTCACCTACGGACAAGTGGCGGTCAACTACACCAGCTACACCAACTGGTGTGTGGAGACGGCGGCATCGGAGAGCGAGTGCCACTGGAGACTCCGACGCTATGCCGTGTGGGCACAGGGACTCAGCAAGACCGCGAAGGACGAGCTTGCGAGGCTGCCGGAGAACGACTTGGAGGGTGCGATGACGGCATGGCGCACCACCAGACGAGCGGCTCCGAAGGCGTACCATCCACGCCCTGCGCCGAGTGCCTCCTCCAGCGAGCTGACCGAGAACAAGTGGGTGAGCTGATGTCCGTGCAGCAGAGCGACAGTCCGGATCAAGAGATGATTCCAGCGGGGTCAACAAGTTCTACATCGAGGCTGGCAGAGATGGAGGAGGAGATTCGCCAGCTGAAGGAGATGGTAAAGAAGAACATGGCGGCGGACAACGACTCAACTCGGAAGCAGGCCAAGTCGGCGGAGAAGTAGATCCAGACAGCGAGCCGGGCACGAGTGATCCCGCAGAGGCTGACGAGGAGGACATCGTTCCTGGTCTCAGCTGTCCCCTCTCCTTCCGAGTAGCTAAGGGGATCAGTTCGGAGTACGAGGATGCCATGCTTCACCATGTCAGGACCTTAGGTTCTAGTGGGGTCAAATTGGTTGAGGTTGGCGGTGCTTCGGATAGTATGCTGGCAAAGGAATGCGAGAAGATCCTTGGAGAGGGGTCAGTGGTTCGGCTTTCTCAATGGAACGGTGGAGACCTAGGAACTAAAGAGGGCCAAGAGTATGTCCTCCGGACAATTCAGGAGGTGAAGCCGAGGTGTGTTTGGTTTAGTCCTGAGTGCAGTGCCTATTCCCCCATGCAGAGGTTCAACCGGAAAAGCCCTCAACAAGTAGCTAGGCTCCAGGCCAAACGAGAAGCTGCCGACAGAGAGTATGAAGGAGTCTCACGAGTCCTCCGGGCTGTGGCCAGTCAAGGGATTACATGCGTGCTTGCACTGGTGGACCAGTGTGAGGCATGGAATCAGCCGTGGATGTCTCTGTTGCGACAGGAGGTTGAGATGTACAGAGGAAGTTGTGCAGGTTGCCAGGTGAACTTGAGGGATTTTCAGGCTTGTTTGATGTGCCAAAGTTGGGGACTGCTTAGCACGGATGGGGCCTTGGTTCAAAACATGTCCTTGACGTGTGATCAGCGTCATTCTCGTAGCAGAGGCAAGGTTCCGGAAAGTCTTAAGATGCAGGGTTTTACCAGGGATTTCAGTAGAAGGGTGGCCAGGTATCTGGAAAGGCTTGAGGACTGGTTTAGCGTTGCAAGGGACATGCAAGGTGCAGGTCAAGAATGTTTGGCAGCAGAAGAAGCCCCAGGTTCCGGTTCCCCAGGCACGGATCCACAGAGCATACAGGACATCCCCGCGGAGATCCGCCGGAAGATTTTCCAGAATCTCCGTCGGATTCACGCTGCCACGGGTCATTGTAGCAATCAGTACCTTAAGGCTAGTCTGAAGCGTAGGGGTGCTGATAAAGAGGTGATGCGTTGCGTGGAACATTTTTCGTGTGATGTCTGTAAGGAACGTCGACGAATGGATCCTAGGAGTCCGTCCACTCTCGTCGAGATCGTCCCTAAATGGCATACCTTACAGTGCGATGCCTTTGCATGGAACCACACTGAGAGCGGAGAGAAGTGGCAGTGCATGTTAGGGATAGATGAGGGAAGCAGACTTAGAGTGGGTAAGGTTCTGTTCCAACATGCGAGCCGGACTCCAAGCACCCAGGACTTTGTTGACTTCTTTGAAGGACACTGGCTGCCTAGCTTCGGAAAGCCTCAAGTACTGCGCGTAGACCCAGCAGGATGTTTCAGAAGTAAACTACTTGATGAGTATTTGGCTGACAGGCAAATCGAGGTTCACCACATTCCAGCTGAGGCTCATTGGCAGATTTCGGTTGTGGAACGCGGAATCCAAAGCCTTAAGACGATGATGACCGCCTTGGTGTCCGAGCAACCCACCATGAGCGCCACCGAGGCTTTTGCGCGTGCAGTATGGGCAAGTAAAACTAGAGACCAGTACCATGGCTACAGTCCTCTCCAACATACATTTGGTCGGTCGCCTGATGAGTTAGGGCACTTAGGAGAAAGCAAGCTGAGGGATATCCCTATCCTTACGGAGAGTGGAGTGTCTGCTGAGTTTGGGGTTGATGTGAAGGCAATGTTTACTGCTGAGCAAGCGTTTCTGGAAGAGCAGGCTCGGGAGCGACTTAGGAGGGCTGAGCTGTCAGGGGCCCGTACAATGAAGCACTTCTGTCCAGGTGATCTTGTGTATGCATGGCGACGGATGACGCCCAGGGCTGATGGCAACAAGCACTTTAAAGGAGGTCGGTTTGTAGGACCTTACAGAGTGCTTGGTACGGAAACACGAGTAGAGACGGAAGGGGAGCTTCGAGCCGGGCATGTGGTTTGGCTATACAGAGGAGGTCAGCTGGTGAAAGCTGCTCCACAACAGCTCAGGCCCGCGACCGCGCGAGAGGAGTCGTGGAATGAACTATACAACCAAGGAGCTATACCATGGACAGTCTCAGACACCTTGAAGACGAACCCTCCACATCAATATGAGGACATTTCCAAGGACAGTGATCACATGCCTGTGTCTGTTGAGGACATGCAAGACGCTGAAGAGCGAGAGGAGAGAGAGAGAGAGAGAGAGAGAGAGAGACCCCAGAGACCGGACTCCCCGGAGGGTGGTTGGAAAACAGGCGCCTAGAAGCGGGGGGGAACACGGCCACACAGAAGGTGAAGATGTCCGAAGACCCAGAAGTAGGAGTCCTCCCCAGCGGGCTTCCGCCAGTGCCGGAGGAAGAAGGCCCAGGACACAGGATATGGCAGAGTTCATCGAGGAGTGTGGGTTGGCTATGAGTGAGGATGACAATGCTTACTGGAAGGAAGAGGGGGCTGCGGTTGCGATGTCAGTGGAGCTGCCTCACATTAAGACGAGGAAGGGAAAGGAGTGGACACGTGATCTGGGATGCTTCTTCACGAAGCAGCTTAGAAGACAAGCAGTGGAAATCTCTGAACGCCGTCTGTCGGATAAAGAAAAAGAAGGGTTCCGACAAGCAAAACAGAAGGAGGTGAAGAACTTTATAGTCGCTAAAGCGTTCCAAGTCCTTCCTGAAAGCATGAAGCCAAGTAGGAGTCAAATTCTGAAGATGAGGTGGATTCTTACTTGGAAGCTGGATGAAAGCCCCGAAGGTGAACCCCTGAAGCGTGATGCCCAAGGTAATGCCCTGAAGCCAAAAGCCAGAGCCGTGGTTTTAGGCTACATGGACCCTCTGTATGAGCATAGACCTACGAGCAGTCCCACCATGAATCGTACCACGAGACAACTGTTCTTGCAAAGCTGTGCTAACAAGGGTTTTTCAGTGGAAAAGGGCGATATTAGTGGAGCATTTCTTCAAGGAGATGAGTTTGGTCCGGATCGGGTGATGGCGTGTGAGCCTTTACCAGAAACATGCGAAGCGTTGGGCGTGCCAGCGCACAGCACCATGATGCTTACCAAGGCAGCGTATGGGCTTGTGGAGGCCCCAATCCAGTGGTTCCTGACGATATCCAGGTTCCTGGAAAGCATTGGGGGAGAGCAGCAGCTCTCCGACCCATGCTGCTGGTCGTTCTTCAAGGCCGAGAAGGACTCCCAAGGCCGCAGGATATGCATTGGACATGTATGTGGACATGTAGATGACTTTCTGTTTGGGGGATTGGATTCATGCCTAGAGTGGAAGGCCATCAAGGAACGAATTCAGGCGAGATTCAAATGGGGACAATGGGAAGCACGGAAGTTTACGCAGTGTGGGGTGCTGATCGAACAGGATGAAAACGGGTTTTCGTTAAGCTAACCAGACTACTTGGACGCCGTGAACGAGATCCACCTCAGCAGAGCTCGGTGGAATGAAATGGAGGCTCCAATCAACGCAGCGGAACTCCATCAGCTAAGGAGTGTTCTCGGAGCACTTTCCTGGCATGCGACTCAGGTGGCACCTCAGTGGAGTGCCCCAGTGAGCTTATTGCTCACAAAGATACACCAAGGAACCGTGAGCGACATCGTGGAAGCCAACAAGCTTTTGAGGAAGGCTAAGTTGAGTCAACATCAGAAGCTTCTGATCCACAAACAAGGCCCAGGAACGCCTCTCATAGCCGCTTGGGCAGATGCTGCTAACTCCAACAGGGAGGATGGTGGATCCACTAAGGGAATTCTCGTGGGATGGACCACGGAGACTCTATTACAAGGCAGCTTGGTGAGCATTAGTCCAATATTTTGGCAGTCAGCAAAGATCCAAAGGGCATGTCGCAGCTCGGCCGCAGCAGAGACACATGCCGCAGCAGACGCTGAGGATGAACTCTATGCAATACGTCTTCAAGCAGGAGAGTTTCTAGGAGAAGGTGTGAAGCTGTGGTCATGTGATGAGTCGGTGAAGATGGTGCCAGGAGTGTTGGTGACGGATAGCAAGAATCTGTACGACCGCCTGAACCGAACCGTGTTGACTTTCAAAGGGGCGGAGAAGAGAGCAAGCATCGAATCTCTTTGTCTGAAAGAAAGTATGACTACCACGGGGTTAATGATTAGGTGGGTCAATGGCGATAGTCAGCTTGCTAATTCCCTGACGAAGGAAACCGAGTTACAATGCACCAGCTGTTCGAGTATCATAGAAGAAAGGGCCAATGGAGGATTGTGTATGATCCTGAGCTCCTGTCGGGTCGTAAGAGAAAACAATTAGGGATCAATCGGTTGGACAATGTGGCAGAGTGACTCTCGTTTTTGAGTTGGCAACAACAGCTTAAAGCTGTTGGGGCCCGTGCAAGCTTCGACGAAGCTTGTGCGCAAGCAAACGCATTTCATGGTCGCAGCGCCATTCGCTCAAGTGAAAAGAGCTGCGCGGTGCTTGAACCATCCCCGCTTTCGGCCGCTTTCAAGGGTTTAGGGCTGGGCGATAGGGGTTGCCTAGACCATTTTGGGTCGATATATTGCCTCACTTGTTTGATGGAGACCGGGAGCCGGGGGGGGGGGGCAGGTGAGATGGGTTTAGGGCTTCGTGCCGGTTTACGGTTCAGATTCTGAGTTGTTTGTAGGTCACCGAGTTTTCCAAGTGTTGATTTAAAAATTCAATCATCAGGATGTTGAGCTTAAGCTTCAGTTGTCAGGGGTTGGGGTTGGTTGGGATTCGCGGTGTGGGTTTGCAGGGGTTTCCGAAATCCCAAGCACTCAACTGCCGCGAACCCAAGACTAGGCCACGCATTGGGGCTTACCGGGCTTTAACCTCCAATTGGGCTCAGGACCAGTTTAGGTTGAATGGCGTGGCTTGTATTTGTTGACTTTGTGGTGCGGGTCCCACATTGGAAACTAGGGTAACCGTAAAACATACAACAACGACACTTGAGGAACCAGGTCAACTCCAGACGTTCCGAAGATAAAGTTGTTGATGTTGGGATCTCTAAACCCCGACAGCCCAGCAGGTGTCAGGCCGCTCGCCCGGAACATTCTCGGTGCCTCTTCCCTGCAGGTTGCAGCAACTTTAGGGGCGACCGCAGCCCTGGAGGAGGGTCGGCCAGGTTCGCTGGATCTTTCTCGGGCACTCGTCGCTGCCGCATCCTTCCGGGGTGGCTCGGCAGGGCTGGTGCAGCGGTTGATCACTCTCCGTGCTGACATGGACTTCCAGATGAAGGGGGCACGTGAATACAGTACGCTGGGGCGGCTGTTTCTTGCAGGGAAGTCCCTGCAGCACCAGCTAGGCAAGGCGACTCTTCTGACGACTACCGCATATCACTTGGACGGCAGCACAGCGCTAATGCTGGCCATCAGGTCGGGTCAATTCGAGGCGGCCGCGGCCTTGATCGTGGCCGGAGCCAGGCTGGACCTGTGCAACTGTCGCAATTGGACCGTGTTGGACTTTGCCCGTGGCCAGTCGCTCCCACGCTTTCTGCAGTTGGGCTTGGAGGGAGACATATCGGAGTGCCGCAGAGTGTCCTCGCTTGCACTCCTCGACGGCTACGTCGAGATTTCTTTTTGAATTTGGCTGCAGGTGATCCTGGCCATAAGGTACTATGCGGTACCCTTTCACTCCCGTCCGTGCAATCTGTCCGGATGTGGAGCGAGCCTCAGCCATGTGTCACGAGAATGCTGGCAGTGGAACGCATCACCTGTTGGACGATCATGGTGACGACAATGATGATGTCGTCGTACTAGTCGTAGTTGTAATCATAGTCGTAGTCGTAGTAGCAGTCGTAGCAGTAGTAGTCGCAGAAGTAGTAGTAGTAGTAGTAGTAGTAGTAGTAGTAGTAGTAGTCGTAGTAGTAGGAGTAGCAGTAGCAGTAGCAGTAGTAGTAGTAGTAGTAGTAGTTGTTGTTGTAGTAGTAGTAGTAGCAGCAGCA
>CAJNDV010020846.1:26030-36051 GCA_905221635.1 Symbiodinium sp. CCMP2456
GGGTTTAGGGTTTCGGGATGTTAGGGTTTAGGAATGTTTAGGGTTTGGGGGTTAGGGGTTTCGGGTTTAGGGGGTCTGAGGTTTAGGGTGTAGGGTTTAGGGTTCCTGTATCCATGGCTCATCGATGTCAGGAAGCTGCGACCCAGCAATGGGATCCTACAACGTCCCTTCCCAGACTCTCGCTAGCCGGAACTTCCGCGCCGACATCACGTGCGAAGCCCCAACCCCCAAAACTTGCGCAACGTACTGCATAGAGGTTGTTCTTGTTTTCTCATGAGTATGGAACATCTATGAAGTTGGGCTAAGTAAATTCAAAGACTTCAGCCTTCTGAAGCTCAGAAAACGTGTGAGACGCCTCGTCTCTTGGACACCATACCCTCATGAACCTCGAAGCCTGAGCCTCCTACTACAAGCCCCTTTACAGCCCAGCACCTGTCACAGGGATGTTAACGACGACCTATCTCCGACCTCCTCTTTGAATATGTCGCACCTAACAGCAGCCCGGCTTCACTTCGGATCGGAATTGGGGTTAAGGGTATTCAGGTTTGGGATTCAGACTGACCTCAGATGAGAGGCAGGGCGCCGGTGCTCTGAACAAGGGCGCTGTTTTCAGAGGGAATAACGCAGATTGTGCTGCTCTAGGCTTGCTTGAGAGCACTGTAAGCGGCCATGTGCCCACACCCTAAACCCCGCCCGAACAGCGTACTCAACACAATATGGAACGGCACTTAAGGGTATTCTATATATATATATATACATATATATATATATATATGTAGAAAGGGGTACCAGTAAGCCAGAACTATACCTAAAAGTGTCCATGTGGTATATAACACTATTCGGGTACATGGAAACACAGGGGCAGGGTTGAACAGAAGACCTTCGCGACGGGAACGGAGAGCACGTGCCGCTTAAAAACTCTTTCTTCCCAAAACTGCCTAAACCTTAAAAGTTAAGCTCTTAAACCCTCCACCTCTAAACCCCAAACCCTAAACCCTAAAAACCCAAAAACCTAAACAAGCCCCTGAACCCTAGACCCTCTAAGTCCCTAAGCTTAAACCCGACACCTTTGATTGGAAGTTCGCCAATCGCCCCCCCCCACAGAGATTGCCGTTTGGGTGGTTCAAGGCTTCGGGTCCAGGGCTCTCAACCCATTCGCCCTGAAGGACTGTTAGGGTTCTACCTGATTTCAAGCAACATCCCGTGCTCATGATTTTCTGCATGAACATCACAGGAGCATGCAAGCACAACCACAAGTAAGAGAACGAGTGCAACAGGATCAGTGGCAATGCTGCGGTGCGAGATACTGAAGAACCTTACTCCAATGTCTTCGGCCGCCCCACACAATGTTTCTTTTCGGGTGGACTTGTGATTTCGGATTCACGGTTTATGAGGTTGGGGTCTGCGGTTAGAGCTTTCGCGCGTAGAGTTCTGAAGATAAACCTTAAACCCTAAACCTATCCCCAGCTACACCATGATACACCACAAACGCCTATACCGATCATTCCGGCCACAACACCCCTTACGTTCCCCAATAAGACCTGTATTCTCGGGGCTCCTGCTGCCCTATACCCTGAATTCTGAGTCCTCAACCCTCGTCTTAAGAACTCCTTCTGGTTCTAGAGCCTTAGACCTAAACCCTAAACCCTAAACCTTAAACCCTAAACCCTAAACCCTAAACCTTAAACCTTAAACCTTAAACCCTAAACCTGAAACCCTAAACCCTAAACCCTTACCCCCATCCCCGGACCCTGTCATCTGTCAGGAAGGCGGGGGTCGAAGCGCTCGCCGAACGAGCCGGCTCGTCCAGAAAGCAGAGGATTGCCGGTTTAGGGTTTACGGTTTCGGGTTTAGGTTTTAGGGTTTAGGGTTTTAGGGTTTAGGGCGTTCATCCCTAACGCCTCAACCTAAGAGACCTTGAAGGGTAGGTGTATATAGATATAATCCAGTCATATATACACATACATATACCTATGTGTGCATACATACATGCATACATGCATGCATACATGCGTACATGCATATATGCATACATATATATATATATATATACACATACCCGTTTATGTAGCGTGCAGACCTTGCTTATGCAAGCGTTTAACATTCATACATTTAGCTGGCTTAGCTGCTTGTGCGTTTAAATAACTACTTATCTGTAAAATTTAATTACCATACCGTGTCATATTAAAAGTACAAGAACCTAACATAGTATGTATGGCATCCGTCAATTCGGCATCAGCCTACACCTCATAATACTATCATGCTCTGTAAGCCCCAAACCCTAAGGCCTTACACGGCTTGGAATTTACGCCTTTGAATTCACAGACTCTTGCAGAAGGCCCGTGGACTGTCTCACTGTTCGTTACAGGATCTTCACAGGGTACTTGAAGAGTTCTAACATAGAAGCATCAAGAAATACCTATACTATTTTGGGGTGTCCTTATTCTAACTATAGTACAATAGATCCCAAAAACACTATTCTAAATTATGGAGGTCCCTGCATTAGGTCGAACTGTGGATGCCTACGTCATATGCCCTCCTTGGACCCCTTTCCTTTCAGGATTCCTTAGTTGAAGAACCTGCCAGACAGCAACCCTGAGTATCCCACGACCTCTTCAGCAAACGACATTGACGCGATGTTGCTTGTAAGATCATGGTGCCAAAGCATGTATGTAATGTAGATTTAGGCTCACTGCCAGCATGACGTATTTCTGTGAATATGTGCGGGGCGCGGAACATCATGGCAACGCAACGAAAAGGGCTCATAAGCAAGATGCAATCCCAACTCAATATAGGGGCCTAAACAACTACCAATCTTGTTTGGGGGTTCCTTATTACCGTTGAAATATACTATACCCCCAAATTCTATTCTAATTGTTCAGGCCCCTCTATTAGAGTCCTAGATCCTTCAGCCGTCAGGGAGATGTAAGACCACCGTGTGGCCTGCAGGATGCACTCGGGGCACTCTTTCGCATGAAGGGCGGTGGCCGCTCGACCATATATGACGGTCGAAAGTTTGGGTCTAGGGTTCATGGCAAGTTTAGGGTTTAGAGTCCTAAGTTTTAAATCTCAAAACCCCCTAAATACCAGGGTTCTGATTGCCAGGTACTGGTAGCTAGGAGACAGACGATGACCCGGACCGATAGCTTTGCCTGCCCTGAACATAAAGCTGCCCTAGACATGGGGCTTGGGGTTGGGGAAGGATTTGCGATTTAGAGTGTATGGGATTAGGCTTAAGTGATTCAGAGTGTTGGGGTTCAGGGTGTAAGGTGGGGAAACTCATACTCTTGGCAACCAGAGCCTCTCCAAGCACGAGCTGACACGAACTTACACCCCAATATCAAGACAATGCTTTGCTAGACTGTGCTAGATTCTGCTAGATAACATATGTATATATATATATGTGTGTGTGTATGCATTGCTTTAGTTTTGTTATTCGTAAATACATCGATATGCATGTACGTATCTTCTCAAACCTTCGAAACTCCTTGGGCTGAGGCTCGACTACTACAGGGCCATTTTTGAATTTTGGGATTTCGGCAACCACCCGCCTAAACCGTTTAAATCCATAAAGCGATCGTGGTATTTCTTGCGGGCCTTAACTAGTTCTCCTAAATCTTCGGGGCGGTGCACTCGACATAGTATCCTATTGTCAAGGTACCCAAATACGGGGTTATTTTTTCTTCTATACCTATAGTCTCCATTGTAGTTCCTTTTTGGGGATGCCTTATAAGATCCTTAATATATAATTGGCCAAACCAAAAAAAGGAACCACAATGGAGACTACAGGTACATCACCCATGGCCTGTGGCCCGCAGCATGTGTTGCAGACCCTGGCCAAAGTGTCCCGTAAGTCTCTGGGGTAGGTTCGGGTGCGTGGGGATAGCCTCCGGGTCTCTTTGGCATTTAGGGGTTTGGGGTTTAGGAGTTTAGGGTTTAGGGTTTCGGGGTTTAGGGTGTAGGGTTTTCGGGGTTAGCCGTGAGGGTCCCATAAGTTCTCAGGACCTTCAACAACTCCGCACATCCACGAAACCCCAAAAGCCCTAAGCCCTAGTGGCAAATGCCTACAGCCTATTTCCCCAACCCTATCATTGCGATTCGTCAGCCCGAGTGTTACGATTTTGGCACGAGGTGCGGCAAGCACTCAGGGTTTGGTTTGTTTGAATTTCACGGTGTTGCTGTTTCGCGGGTTCCGGCTGGCCTCCAGAACGAACCCCGATGTCTGTGGCGTCTCTGGCAAGGCAAGGATGGCGGCGACAAGAGCATGTCCTTGGAGACCTGGACAACTCCAAATCCCTAAACCTTAACCCTAAACCTAAACCCTAAACCTAAAACCTGAACCTGAAACCTGAAACCTGAACCCTCAACCGGCCCTAAACCCTAAACCCTAAACCTAAACCTGAACCCTAAACCCAAAACCCTAAAACCTACACCCTAAACCCTGAACCTAAACCCTAAAGCCTAAAACCTAAACCCTGTGTCCCGAAAGGGTCTGGGCTTGAGGACCTTCGGCTTCGTGGGGACATACGGCTGATGGACAAAATCCTGCATGACCTTATATACCTAAACTATGGGATTTATGGTACCATACTATATTTGGGTCATGCAGAATTTTGTCCATCAACAGTAAGATGCAGGGGCGGGGCTTCCGCTGCTTTTCTAGGCAATGTGGGGGCCCTTTTTTAATTCCCTATACTATTTTAGGGGCTCCGTATTATAATTGTAGTATAATATACCCCAAAACTCTATTCTAGATATTAAGGCCCCTATACTAGGCCTTAAGGACATGTTCGATGTTCCCTTATTGGGCTTTCGAGGATCTTATTTACGAAAATATTTGTCGGAGGCTTCGAGGGGCCAAGCTAGTTGAGGTTTTAGTGTTTAGGGTTTAGGGTTTAGGGGTTTAGGGGTTTAGGGGTTTAGGCGTTTAGGGGTTTAGGGGGTTTGGGTTTAGGGTTTAGGGTTTTCGGACCCTGGAGTTTTGAGGAGGAAGAAACCGCTTGCAGTTCAGGGCTTCAGGATGTTGGGCCTCCTGCGTGTGATTTTGTTTTTGTTCCAGTCGTCGGTGTAGGGCTTAGGGTTTAGGGTTTAGGGTTCAGCGTCGGGCTCCAGAGCTTCGAGGTATGGTAGTATGTTTAGGGGTTTAGGGGCCTAGGGTTTAGGACGCTAAACCCTAAACCCCTAAACCCTGAACCCTAAACCCAAAGCCCTATTTGGCTTTGCAGTTTAGTGGGGTTCAGGGAATAAGGCCTTGGGTGTGTTAGAATTCGAGTGAGGGGGGGGAGTTTGCGAAACTCAGAGCTTTTGGGTCACTCAAATAGTACAGTACCCTTATATACTAAAAGGGACCCCAACTTAGAGGACTACCCATATACAACCCTTATAGTACCCTTGCGGACACCCTATGGGAACCCTTACAGATTCCTCTAAGGAACACTGACAGGGACCCATAACTTAGAGAACTACCCGGGTTGACTCATGACGACTGACGTGGCGGACATGGTGACTGAAGAACCACCAGAATTGCCCTATGCTTCCAAAGGTTTACGGTTTAGGGTTCTTTGCTTCCAAGGACCTTATAGTTAGGTCCCTAGGCCCTTTAAACACCCCAAAATAAGATCCCCTGGAAGCATAGGGTTAGTTATCGTACCACTAATCACTGGTAGTAACTGTTAGTATGAACGAGCAAGAGCAATAGCATGCTGTATGGTTGCCACAAGCTGCTGGCATCGGGTGTTTGAGATAGGTTTGTGTTGCCAGAGTCTGGCCGGAGAGCTTGGATGGTTTATGTGGTCATAGAAGAGGTAAGGTGTTGCATGAAGTTGTCATGGGTGCCCATTTTGCTGTTTTGCGTGTTGCGTATCTTAGAGAGAGAGAGAGAGAGAGAGGGGGAGTGTGTGTGTGTGTGTGTGTCTGTGTGTGTGTGTGTGTGCATGTTTGTGTTTGTTTGCTTGCTTGTTTTATGTCGTGTGGTTGCTTCCGTGTTTTGGTGACACCACCCACCCTCTTGTCAAGGGTCCGTTCTGAGAATAATGTAGGACAGTATCTTGCAAAGCACGTATTCACACCCTGAACCCTAAACCCTAAAACCTCAAAGCCCTGAGTTGGACGAGTCAGGGGTGCACTTAGGGCTTAGGGGCTGGAGACCTGCTACCCTGCTCACTAGGGTTTAGGGTTTAGGGTTTCCGCCTTCACCTGTGTAGACGAGCTCCCTGCCGAAAGAAGCCTTATGAATCCTCAGCCCCACATTGCCGTGTAAAACCTACACCGAGGACGACTTCACCACGAACATGGCCAACATGTCGACCATACAAGACAACCTCAAAGCCCAGAAGGCAACGTGGCCGGGCGATTGCGGATTCCCTTCAAATAGGGTGGAAGGGCCGGTCAGAGCAACAAACCAAAGTGCGGTATCATTTAGCAGATTGCAAGAAAAAGGTACAACATGTAATGCAGCTAGAAAATGAAAAACGAGTTCTTGATGTTGATCATTTAGTTTGTCTTATGTTTCCCCTATTCTTCTGCCTCCCTCACTCCCTCACTCCCCTCCCTTCTTCCCTTTCTCTTCCTGCCCTTCCCTCCCTCCCTCTCTCCCTTGTTACCTTCCTGATCAAGAAGGTTTGTCAGACTCTGTGTGAAGGTTGTCATTTGTCAGTGTACCTGACTAACTCGAAAATACTCGCAAACATGTCGCATGTTCGCACCACGTCTACTATACCTCATAATACTAAGGCATGCCTCTCTAATTTCAGGTAGATTCCTCAATTCAGTGGTATTGGGATTTTTGGGTAACCACCCGCAGCCTTGAGCTGATACGTTTCCATGCTCAACCAAAATCCAACCTGTCTGTGCAGCGATGTTCTTCTTCGAGGGAATCTGAAACCAAGTGCTTCTGAAAACTATGCAGTCCAAACCCAGAATCCTAAGCTTACCCATGCTTCCAAGGGCCTTATAGTTAGAGCCCTTGACAACTTAAGGAAATAGTCATAATAACGTCCCTGGAAGCTTGAGCCTAGTCTGCCGATACGCCCCTAAAGCGTCAACATGGAATGCTCAGAAGTCTTGACGAAGATCCTAAACCAAGAACATGAAGCAAGCCTCCGCGTTGAATGTGAGTCGTCGTAAGGATTCAATCTCTAGTTTCAGGTTAGGCAGCAGAGTTTGTTTTATTCTATGGACTGTTTGTGGGTAGGGTGTCGGGCGTCGCATACAGTATTGAGAGAAGCGAACGGACCCTAAGCCCTAATCGTTTGCCCCTTATATTAAACGTGCCCCCCCCATTAAAAACTCGCAAAGTGTTTTCATCATTAGGGGGTATGTTTATTTGTACTGCCACTCTTGACGGGTTGTGCTCTTGCTCCTGCTCTGGCTCTTGCTCCTGCGCTGGCTTTTTTGTCCTGCTTCTGCTGCGTCTTGTGCGCCTGCTCCTGCTCTTGCTGTTGCTCCCGCCTTTGCTCCTGCTCTTGCTCTTACTCCCGCTCGTGCTTTTGCTGTGTTCTTGCTGCTGCTCTTGCTCTTGCTTTTGCTCTTGCTCCTGGAGCCTCGAAACCCTTCCCCTAATTTGGAACTGTTTTTAAAGGGCAGGGATGATTTCGGGCGGATTGTCCCCAATGTGTTTGTATGATCAGAGGGTGTTTGATAAGGGGGAAGCGATTAAACCACTTTCATCAGTAGCATACTGCCTGCTCTACATATATAGGGCGCAGTTGGCAAGCACAAGTTCAGCGTACAGAATTCTGTATCTTTTCCCTGAACCCTGAACCCTAAACCCTAAACCTTAAACCCTAAACCCTAAACCCTAAACCCTAAACCTTAAACCCTAAACCCTAAACCCTAAACCCTAAACTTTAAACCCTAGTAAAAGCATTCTTCCCCCCAAGCTGTGGCAGGAAGATGGGGATCGCCTCCGGGAGGCCTGAGCAGCTCCATCCCAGCTTTGGTTCTCTTGCACTACCCCTAACCCTCCAGGTACCTGCTATATAGGGCCTTAGGGGCTCTAGTAATTTATATAGTAGATAACTGGGGGGTTAGGGTACCCATAGGTCCCATAGTAGGTCCTTTTTTGTGGCGGATATTTAGGGTTTAGGGTTTAGTAGTTCCTTTTTGTGGCTTATATTTAGGATCCTATGAGGTAATCCCAAAAAGGAACTACTATGGGGCCTATGGGTACCTTGGAGTACCGTGAAGCATGGGCAACATGGTGCGTTGCTTAGGAAGTGTGGATGCAGGATGTTGTCCATCGGCCATTGCTCTGTGAACCTCGGTTTTTTGGGTTTCAGTGGCTGAGCTTTGGCTTCGAGGCTTGAGGATCTACCTACAGGCTGCATTGTAGTTATTGTAGTTCCTTTCCAGGATTAGCCAGTCTCAGCCCTATAAAAAGCCATGGCAAGAGACACAGTAACCGGAGAAGCAAAACCTGCAAAGGATGCGGGTTTAGGGTTTAGGGTTGAGGGATTTGCGGTATGATGCTTCGCCATTTTTGTTTGGGGGCTGCCGTGTTCGCAGGCTCGTTGTGATTAGGGCTTCGGGCTTGCTGATTTCATGTCATGTCAAAGACTGCGATGGAGTAGGGGATGAGAGCTTTGGGCTTAAGAGTTTAGGCTCAATTTTTTGTAACAGCTGTAAGTGTCGATTAAGGGGCTCGGGGCTTTTTGGAGAGTTACGCTTCATAACCCAGGTGTCGTAACCTACTGTCCTGGCGATATATTGGGCTTGGAGGTCTTTGTTTAAACAACCTGTAGTTCCTGCTTCTATGGGGCCCAAATAGTTAGCTATACTAGTTTGAGGGTTCCTTAGTATAGTTTCACTATAATGGGCCCCAAAACCCTATTCTAATTTATAAGGCCCCTACATTACCGTGGTTAACTTTTCCACTGTTCCTTGTCAGTGCTGGGTGTTTGCTGGGTACAGCGAGCTCCTTGTCGTGGATATACAGCTATTCTATACTAAAACCGACCCCTAACCTCCTAGATTCCTTATATAGTTACACTATACTGTACATTTAAGATCCTTGTAGTCAAAGTATATCTATGTTAAATACTGGTGTTTTACCGCAAAGCCTTTATCGTCCCTTCTTTTACATATACCTTTTTGTGTTACTCCAAAACCAGAATCTATTTCTTAAGGCCCGTATGTCAAACTTTTGCGCTGAAAAGCCGGAGGAAGTGGGCAATCTCTCCGGTCGCCTTGGAGCGCTTGAGGAGACGGTGAAGAAGCTCGCCCAGAGACTTGGCCTCCTTCAGCCTTCCTCGGTTCATTCCAGGGCATCCCCAAGAGTCCTTTAAAGGACCCAAGAATCAGGTACTTAGCTTTCCCTAAACCAAAACCCTAAACCCTAAACCCTAAACCCTAAACTTTCGGATAGTAGTTATGTAGGTTACTATTTGGGAGAGTATATGATTCTATGATTATTAGGTACTTGGACCCTTGGGGCATGAGGTTTCCTAGGACTAGGAGTGCCCTGTTTAGGGGTCTTTGTGGTAAGAACCTTACATTACTCGAGGATCCCATGTAAAATCACAGACTCATATTGCTACCTGAATATAGTTTGACATGCTACTGCGTGCTATGGTGTTATTGTGCATATTGTTCAGCATTTAAGATTTCAGGCTGCGCATTTAATGGCCGGTGGGTAGCGAAGCGCGAGCCTGCTTCTCACTGTGCATTCATGTGGTTGCATCTTTGTGGTTCGGAGCGCTGTTTGCAGGTACTCTCACAAGCCCAAGCCCCAAGACCTGACCGAAGCCGGGCTTCCTCCCCAGCGATTCCTCAGCTTGTTTGGCACCCTTCTTTTCTCAAGAAATCCCGGCATGCCAGCAATAACTATATCCGTATGTCATGTCATGTCATGTCATGTCATGTCATGTCATGTCATGCCATGTCATGTCTGATGTATGTATGTATGTATGTATGTATGTATGTATGTATGTATGTATGTATTATGCATGTATGTATGTATGCATGCATGTATGTATGTATGTATGTATGTATGTATGTATGTATTTATACGTATATATATATA
>CAJNDV010020846.1:48198-65084 GCA_905221635.1 Symbiodinium sp. CCMP2456
CCTAAACCCTAAAAGCCCTAAACTCTCACCATGGTTTGGAGGCATGAGCAAGCGGAGCTCCAGCCCCCTGCAGCCGAAGCGATGCAGCACACCAGGTGCAAAGCAGCGTTTAGGGTTTAGGGTTTAGGGTTTAGTGTTTAGGGTTTAGGGTAGGGTTTAGGGTTGCTTACCCATAGGCCCCATAGGTTCCTTTTGGGGATTCCTTAATAGGATCCTAAATAGAAGCCACAAAAAGGGAACTACTATGGGGCCTGTGGGTACCTTAGGGTCTAAAATGCAGTTCCTTTTTTTGGTTCATTCAGCTACATGCTGAGGATCTTATATCTTGAGTTTGAACCCAAGACAGGGTCTACAATGGAGACTTTAGGTAGGATACTGCTATTCAGGCTGCTAGGCTTAAGGTCTGGTGGGTTCCCTGCACCCCGACATCCTGGCGTGTGGGTGCATTGTTGTTTCGGGTTTGGGCTCTATAGGGGCGAGGCTGGTGGATTTGGGGTTTTGGAGATGGAGGGTATACGGCTCTGTTTCTGTTGGTTTAGTACTATAACCCTAAGGGTGCATGTACTCATATAGCATATACATGGGGCCCTAAAGTACCTATATGGGGACTGCGTTAAGGCTAGTGTATGTACTATATGAGCACATGGACCCTTAGGGTAATATTGTTTTCGGGCTTAGGATTCAGAATAGTTCCATGCTCGAGGTTCTGTGGTGTAAGTTGTGGTTTTGTATGGTCGCCAGGCAGGGCAGTAAGCAACATGTGCCCTAAACCCTAAAGCAACAGTCGTGAGTTCGTCAACTCCCAGAAGAATACCCTAAACCCTAAACCCAATAAGAAGCCTCGCCTTTGAGGCACCAACCGGAGCCCGAGCCCCCTGCAGCAGAAGCGGGGCAGCACCCCAGGCACGAAGCAATTTTTGGAACGGCTGTCAGGGCGCAGGGGTTACAGGCCCTAAACCCGAAACCCTAAACCTGAACCCTAAGGGACTGAATCATCTGGCATTGTTTTTGGAAAAAGCTGAAGGGTGCCCTGATGTAAGAATCGAGCGATTTCGGGTTTAGCGTTTAGGGCAGCATGGATGTGGCACCCCCCTCCCCAACAAAACCCTAAACCCCAAACCCCTCCCCAAGAAAAGGCTTCAAACCGTCTCCCAAACTTTGATATTGAAGCCTTCCCTATAACAAACAGTCGCTGAGCCACTAGGCAGTCGATCAAGTGACCTGTAATGAACCCTTCATGGTTTAAATCCTTCCCTGACTCTCTCTGCATACAACGATAAACACAAACTAATAACAAAAAGTCATAAACTTCAGCTTCATAATATATATATATATATATATATATTTATATTTATTTATTTATATTAATACTTATATTTATATTTATATTTATATTTATATTTATATTTATATTTATATTTATATTTATTTATTTATGCACATCTTGATTATTTAAACGTACATATACAGATAAGACATGAAACGTGTGTGTATATATATATATATATACACACAAGTTGCCAAACGAATCGTTTAGTCCCCCTAGGAAACTGGACAAGTAAGCTCAGGGTTGTGGGTGGAATGTCGGGGCGGGGTCACGGCAGCTCCACGTCCAGGCAAGGAGGGGTGTAAGCTGCCCTATGTGGTTCCAAGTGCCCAAATAGGTTGTTTTATGTAAGGTTTAGGCAGGAAACGGCCGGTTCGGTTCGATTCGGTTTCGGTTTCACAAAGACGGTTCGGTTCATCGGTTCGGTTTTCTGCGGTTCATCGGTTCGGTTTGCGGTTCGCAAAAATACACTATGCGGTTCGTTCGGATTGGGAGGTTGGTAATTGGTGATGTGGTGCGTGATGGTGCTGGCAATGTAGGAGCCGGGCGGCTGATGTTGAGCTTGCTCTCAATATGCTGATGCTTAACAAGCTGACAATGTTGCCGACCATCCCACCCGGTAAAACCAAAAAAGGTACCAATTTGTATTTGGAGAGGCTTGGCGGGGCTTCCCAACCATCTCACCCATTTAGGGGAGTCGGTGGAGAGCATTTGGGACCAAAGCCCGAGCATTTGGGACCAAAGCCCTACTGTTTTAACAAGTTGGGCACTTGGACCCCTAGAGGGAGCCCATGACCAAGACCCGTGACTCGTACACAGGCGTCCTTCCCTGCAGTCTTGAAGTCTACCTGTAGTCTCCATGGTAGTTCCTTTTTTTGGTTTAGCCAATTATATATTAAGGATTTTATAAGGCATCCCCAAAAAGGAACTACAATGGAGATTATAGGAATTCTGTAGGGTTCCTTATTATAAGTACAGTCTAAGACAGCCCAAAGCAACTCAATTCGTTCAAGCCTCTATCTTGCTTGTACTTGCTTGGGTTCGGGTTGTGGCCAGTGGGCTGGGAGCCTGCTCATTGATCTCCCTAAACCCTAAACCTAAGCCCATTGATCTGTCGTTCACGACCTCGGGTCTTGTAACCAGAGTGCAGCTGTAGCCCCGGGGGGGGGGGTCGAGCCACATGCTGTTCAAGCAATGCATCACTTCATCACGCTTACAGCGAAACCTTGAGATCGTAGGTGGGGGGCAGTAAGACGTGAAACACTCCTTACTTTTAACTAGAACCGTACAATGATGCAACAAAGGTCGAGTCACCGGGTTCACAGCTTATACAAGCTGGGGGTTGTTTGCTCGGTAGCTAGACTCTGTGTTTCAGTTTAGTGCATAGGGTTGAGAAGTAGAGTAGGGCGGGTCCCTAAACCCTAAACCCTAAACCCTATCGCCCCGAGCATGAAGGTGAGGATGGTGACTGCGCCACCCGCGCATCTGTGCCGGAACCCCAGACACACGGGTGGTTGTCAAAATTATGGTCCCTTTTTGGGGTCCTTATAATAAGGATCCTATTATTTCGGGTACTATATATTAGGGTCCCCTATTTTCGGAAACTCCCACATGCCTTGTCGGTTTAGGGCTGGGCCTTATGGCCTCAACTACGGCTCAATGCCAACAGCACCCTAGCCTCAGACCCCCAAATGTCACGATGCCTTGGGGTTCAGGAGTATTTCATCGTAAAGTGCTTGTTCTCTTGTATGCGAAGACCCGGGAGTAATCGCTCACCTTGGCGTCTTCTCATGGTTGCCGCGCAGGATGTTTATGGAAGGTAGTGGCGGGGAGCAAGCGCATCGGATTCGGTCGGGCGTGAAGTACAACCCCCCAAGGCCCCAAAACCTAAACCCTAAGCGCTCCTTATTATAATGATACTATAATGGCCCCCAAAACCCTATTCTAATTGTTCAGGCCCCTATATCCAAACTCCATAAAACCCTGCAAAAACCCTAAACCCTAAGCCCTAAACCCCCCAAGTACAACCCCCCCAAGACACTAAAGCCTAAACCCTAACTCTTCGCCTAAGCGATGCAACGCCGAAGACCTACCGAAGGTCGCCTTCCTCCAGCCCAGAACCGCGGAATTTTGGCAGCAAGTAGGGTTTGGGGTTTAGGGGCTAGGGTTTAGGGGTTAGGGTTTGGGGGTTCAGGGTTTGGGGGTTTAGGGTTTGGGGGTTTAGGGTTTGGGATTTGGGGGTGTGGGGTTTGGGGTTTATATGGTTTTGGGGTTTAGGGTTTAGGCCTTGACACAGCTGATCATGAGGCACAAGCTCCTGCAATGCCGCAATACGCCTTTCTACACGGGTTCAAGAAGGGTTATATCAATTATCAGGTGTACGGCACGGCGAACGTAAGGAACAGCACCAAAATTCCCATAGTTGAGGGTACTTATAATAATCAAAGTTATGCAGGATATTGTCCGTCGGCCGTAGCTGTTGATGTGGCGTCATTCAGGGGAATACTGCTTCAGATGGGCTTGGTGCTGCTTTAGGCTGCCTATCCATGATATGTCATCATCAATGGGATTTAGGCACAATATTCTTTCAACGGGGTTTAAGGTTACTGTTTACCAGTGCAAACACTGGTCAGAGATTGCTCTGTTGTAGGGGTTGGGTACCATGTAGCGATGAACGCGAGACCCAAAATCCTGTAGAAATACTACGCTCTGAGCCCATGTTGAATTCAGCAAGGTACCTCACACACAAGCTCAACAGCGCTTGTCTTGTCCTAGGTCTCGTGTTACCTCTGAGTCTTTTCCCGCATTCCGACTCCCAGAGCCTGCGCAAGTCAAAACCCGAAGCCCAGACCAGCTTAGACCCCAAACATCACAAAAACCTACACCGACGGTTCAGGGTTTAGGGTTCCTACACCTCAACCCTAAACCGTGAACCCATATACGCCCTCATCCTGAAAGACTCCATCCGTTTGGGCCGGAGATAAGGCCTTTGCAACTTCCGACGCTGGACCAGGCCGTATGGGTACAAACTTCACAAGGTTGAGGGGCCTTCTGTGGGAGTTTGAAGGGCTTGAAGGGTTTCTGGTCTTCCTATGCCACAAGCAGTTTTTGCGGATTTCGGGCTTGAGGAGTCGAAACTTGACGACGATAAGCGTTCCATATCCATTCGAAAGTTTGTTGACCTTCATAGCAGCAGAGCTCGAAGCTCTTCTCCAAGGCCCCATGAGAATCATCTCGTGATTCTTGTGCTCGACCTGCAATCAGAA
This sequence comes from Symbiodinium sp. CCMP2456, assembly GCA_905221635.1. NCBI lineage: Eukaryota > Dinophyceae > Suessiales > Symbiodiniaceae > Symbiodinium > Symbiodinium sp. CCMP2456. The sequence goes on from CAJNDV010020846.1 coordinate 52,792, forward strand.
ACGCACGCAGCCTGAAAACTATGCAGACCCCAAGCTCCACACCATCGTAGCCCTCTTGCCCTAGGAGGTCGAAATACCTCAGCTTCGATGACGTATTCCCGGCAGCACTCTACTATAGCCTATATCCTAAGGGTCCATGCACCCAAATAGTAGGTACTCTGGCCCCAAAGTACCCAAACAGGGACTACTTTAAGGCCAAAGTATCTACTATTTGGGTACATGGACCCTTGGGGATCGGTACAGACGTTTAAGCGAGCTCTCAAACCCAAAATCCCTGAAAGCCTCGACCCTGATAGACTTTGAAGCCTAAACCGAAAACCCTAAACATCCTCAAACTCTGAACCCCAAAAGGCCCTCACAACTTAGGGTTTAGGGTATAGGGTACAGGGTTTGGGGTTTAGGGCTTCAGGTAGCCAAGCCGGGCTCGCATTCAAAGCTGCGGGAACTGCTCGCGATGCAACAGGACCGGGTGTACTTTGAGATTAGGGTTTAGGGCTTAGGGTTTGAGATTAGGGTTTAGGGCTTAGGGTTTAGGCCTGCAGAGTTGTAGCGGTGCAAGGCCCGATACTCTCAAAGCGCCGATTGGACGCCTGAAAGGAGCTGGTGCACCAGGTGTCGGATGGAGATGCAGGCCTGGAGCCCCGGTGGTGGTTGGTGTCGGGTTGCTGTGTAACGAGAGGGGTTTGCCATGTGCTTAGGAGTTGGTTTAGGCTTGAAGGTTCAGTGTATAGGATGTTTTAGTTTCAGTCCGCATCCACGGAGAAAAGAGTGTGCACGAACCTCTCCCGACAGCTGTGGAATGAGCTGACACATAACATTGCAGGAGCCACTCAGAGAAATGGTAGCATGTAGTCCTACAGCAGTTACAGACATACGCAAGCAATCAAAAGGACGGGTCGTTGTTGATGTGCGGCCACAAAGATAAGCTCAGAACACTAGCACTTTGCATAGGTACATAGACACACACAAGATATATGTAAACAAAATCATGTTTGAATACATACATCATGCACACATTCCACACACATTATAGTCATGTGCAGACGATGCAGATGCCAAAACATTGCAAATGAATATGCCCGTGCATATGAAGATGCATACGCCTATGAGTTCAAGTATGAATGCAAGCATGTGTGCCCTCCCTCCCTCCCCTCCCTCCATCTATCCATCCATCCTCCTGCCTGCATGCATGCATGCATGCATTTAGTCAGGGTTTAGGGGTTTAATTAGGGTCGTTCATGAAATCGCAAAGCGTTTATGCAAACGAAAGTCGCTGCCTGCCTGCTTGCATGCCTACTCGCCTACTTGCCCGCATGTATTGGTACGTGCGTTCACACGGACATACACACATACATACGTACGTACATAATACCAGGGGCAGTGTTTGAAAGACACCTTAAACCCTAAACTCTAAATTTCAACCCTTAAGCTCTAAACCGCAAAAGCCCTAATTAAACCCTAAACCCTAAAGTCCAAAACGTTAATTAAACGCTAAACCCTAAATTTCAACCCTTAACCCTATAAGCCCTAAAGCCTTAAACTCTAAAGTTCAACCCTTAAACCTAAATTTCAACCCGTAAACCTATAAGCCCTAAACTCCAACCCTAGGGCTCCAAGTATACAAATAGTACCTACTTTGGGGTCTAAAGTCTGTAAATAGTACCTACGTTGGGCTATTTGGAGCCCCAGGGAAAGCCCTAAACCCTAAGCCCAAAAGCCCGATGCCTTCCTTTGAGGTCTCGGCCCTTCTGCGCGAAGGGCGTCGGCCGTGCAGGCGGTGAGATCCTCCGGTAAGAACCCGACCTGTAGGATCATACCATACCCAAATTGTAGGGTTTGAAGGTTTAGGGTTTAGGTGTTTAGGGTTTAGGTGTTTTTGGGATGCCTACTTTTCTATATTCGGGTTTAGGGTTTAGGGTTTGGGTCATACCCTACCCTTATTCTGGGGTTTAGGGTTTAGGTGTTTTGGGGATACCTACTTTTCCATGTTCGGGTTTAGGGTTTAGGGTTTACGTCATACCCTACCAAAATTCTAGGGTTTAGAGTTTAGGTGTTTTGGGGATACCTACTTTTCTATGTTCGGGTTTAGGGTTCAGGGTTTACGTCATACCCTAACCAAATTCTAGGGTTTAGGGTTTAGGGTCATACCCTACCCCTTTTTATTGGGGGTACCTTCTTTTCTATGTTCGGGTTTAGGGTTTAGGGTTTCGAGTTGACCCTACCCAAATTGTATATACATAGGCGTCAAAGTAGTCGCTATAGGAACTTTGGGGCCACAGGATCCTCCGCACAAAGGGGTTTAGGGTTTAGGGTAGGGTATATAGTCTCCATTCCCCAAGGGTACCCAATTAGTACATACTTTGGCCCCAAAGTACCTATATAGGGACTACTTTAAAGCCAAAGTATATACTATTTGGGTATATGGACCCTTAGGGATTGTAGTTCCTTTTCAGGGCCCACCCGACAGGATCCCGAATATATCATGGGGAACAGCCCGAAAAGGAACTAGAACTAAAGCTTCAAGTAGGGCTTTGTCCAAGCTCTAAGTTCAACTCCTGACCCCCCCCAACAATGTGAACGCCCCTAAGACCCGAAGCCCCTAAACCCTTGAGCCTGCAAGCTCTGAGCTACCCATAGGCTCCATAGTAGTTCCTTTTTGTGGTTCATACTTGGGATCCTATAAGGTGGGTAATCCTAAAAAGGAACTACTATGGAGCCTATGGGTATGGACTTGAAGGACCAAGGTTGCAGACTTTGGAGTGCAGGGTTGAGAGGTCGGTTTATACTGCGGGGAACCTGGACTGGGGGCCGGGGGTCTAGCACGATTTACGGCTTTTGGGCGTTGGGCTTGGGATTTCGTTTGGGACGAAACCCTAAACCCTAAACCCTAAGCTTGAGTCTTTAAGACTTGATGCCCGAGGGCACTCCTCCTTCAGACCGGCTCCCCCCAGAAGGAATGGTACTTTGGTTTACCTGTAGGGAAGGTCATACATGAACTAAACCATATTACCTTATAACATATAGTCACAGTGTATTATGGTATGTCTACTGTGTTACGTCATACTATACTATGTTAACCCTTTGCATCAAAACAGCCCAAAAGCCTGATATAATAGGGTCTCTGGGCCCAAAGGCCTTAAAATGTGAGTCCTTTGAGGGTCAGGGGTAGGGAACCCCAGAACATTGAAGCATGGATTTAGGATAATTAGAGCTGAGATACAATTAGGGTTTAGGGTTTAGGGTTTAGGGTTTAGGGTTTAGGGTTTAGGGTTTAGGAGACTAGCGGTAGGATTCAGGATGTTAAAGTCGCGAGCGGCTTGTACCCGGTTCTGCTTCTCGAGTTTGGGTGCTTGGCCATGCGAAGCATTTCAGCTCTTCAGAGGCCGAGACCTGGCAACATCCCTTTATTAAGGAACTTACTTTAAATCATATCAAGGGTCTTACTATCCTTCGAGGTGCGAAGAAATTAAGGAATATACCCTAGAATAGAATAGGATCCGCAGTATGACCCTAAGGGCCCATGTGCTCATATAGTAGAAACATTGGCCTTAATGTAGTCCCTATATAGGTTCTTCAGCGCCCATGTTTATACTATATGAGTACATTGACCTTTAGGGTGATACAGTTACACAGCCCGAAGCCGTATAAATCCCCAAATCGTCGCCGGGACCCCTAACCCCAAACCCTATATGAGTACATGGACCCTTAGGGCGATTTAGGGTATATTCCGTAATTGAGGGATCCCTAAACCCTAAACCCTAAATTATATTCCGTAACTGAGGGATCTTGGAAGGTCGGGGTCCCCCACAGCCCTAGAGGGTTTAGGGTTTAACGGTTTAGGGGTTACGGGTTTAGGGGTTTAGGAGTTTAGGGGTTTAGGGTTTAGGGGTTTAAGTTGATGAGTTTAGGGGTTTAGGGGTTTAGGGTTTAGGGGTTTAGGGTTTAGGGCTTAACCTTCAATCCTTTCCAGGGCTCCGAGCTGTTGGCTCACATCGCAGCCATCCCGGAGGCGTGGCCCCTACACTCCCCAGGCCTTCCAAAATCCCTCACTTAGGGAATGTACCCTAAATTATAAAGGGATCCCCGATATGATTTAGGGTATGTATATTCCTTACTCGAGGGATATTGGAAGGCGGGTCTAAACCCTAAAACCCCAAGGGCATTCGGTGGAATTTGGGAAGTAGGGCTCGAGGCCGTTCTCCAAGAGGAGGCTTCCTTATAAAGCTCGTTCATGTGTTCATTTGTTCTTTTGAGGGGTGGGACGTGCCTTGGGATTTTAGGAGTTGTGGTTTCGGGCGGGTCTTCGAGCTTGCAGAATATGTTGCGGGGGCCAGGGTTCTGGGTTTCGGTTCCTTTTCAAAGAGGGGCAAGGCCCTGAACATTGTTTATACCGACAATCTCCATTGTGGTGACTTTTTGGGGTTACCCTCTAGGATCCTAGTTCCTAAATGTAGCATTGGATGAACCACAAACAAGCAACTACAAGTCAAACTAGGTAAGGCTTTTAGAGTTAGGGGCTTCGTAGGGTTCAGAGGCGAGGGTTTAGGTCCAGGTGTTTGGGTTTGTTCATCTGGGACATGTTCCGGCTTCGGTGTTGTGGTGTATGGATTACCCTAAACCCTAAACCCTAAACCCAGGCTTGAGGGTTCAGGGTTTTAGGGTTTAGGAGAGGCCCGAAATCACTTAGTTTTGAAAAGACAGGTTTCCAAAACCCTAAACCCCAAACAGGTTTCCTTCTTCATGCTTTAAGTATGCATCTATCTATGAACAGAAGCCACAAGGAGTATTAAACCCTAAACCCTAAACCCTAACCAGAAGCCACAAGGAATATTAAACCCTAAACCCTAAACCGCTAAAATCCTAAACCCCTAAACCCCTAAACCCCTAAGCCCCTAAACCCTAAACCCTATATACAGAGCTTCCCAGCTCATCCCCAACTTCATCATCACTCCTGAGAGCCTCAGGCAGGCCGAAACCCCGAAACTTCAGAGCCCTCCAGGAGGGATAAGACAAGAGAACCCCAAGGGGTCCAAAGGACCCGATATTTAGGGTTTAGGGTTTGGGGTTTAGGGTTTAGGGTTTAGAGTTTAGGGCTTAGTAACCCCCAAGGGTCCAAAGGACCCGATAATCAGGTACTTTGGGCTCGGATAGTAGTTATGTAGGTTACTATTCGGGAGGGTAGATGATAATTAAGTACTTGGACCCTTAGGGTAATGTCTTGCTGTCCATGCCCGAACTTCTCGAGCTTCTTCCGAGTCTACCGGACCCTAGCTACCCGAAAGCTTTAAATCACTCCATGACTGCCCCTCGTCCCCATACACTCCCAGACCGCGTGTACCACCAAAATCTGAACGGGCATTTCCCCAAGGGTCCAAAGTACCTATATAGTAGAATGTAGGGTTTCTATATTAGGAATTGTTATTATGATTTGCGAAAGTATCACCCATAACTGTATCTAGGACCCTTTGGGTTTGCTGCCTTGAGCCAGGATCCAGATTTGCAGAACCCAAGGCATCCGCCTTCCAGGCGCGGTACTTTGAGTCTGATGTGGGGGTTTCCGGAAATAGGGGGTACCTTACTTTGGGGTCCTTATAATAGGGATCCTACTATTTGGGGTACTATATTAGGGTCCCCTATTTTGGGGGAACCCCCATGTGTAGCTTGGCTATTGTAGACCGGGCCTCTAGAATAGTTCGATCCCATGCGTTACTATGGTGGTAGTAGGAAGGTGCACACTACTTGAGGCCGTTTGATGCCAGCGGCATGGCTGCGACAATGGCCGTTGCCGAAATATGATAGTGGTAGTTGTTGTTGACATGAGCAAAATCACGTCATCACGAGACTCTGCGGACGAAGATATGCAGATGACGCAGGGCATGGCGTGCTGCTGTTTATGTAACAATCCATGGATGGCGCCTAGACCCACGCTCCTAGACCATGACGAAACCCTCAGCGTGCAATTGTACAGGCCTCTCGAGGAACCATAGCAGATAGCAAAAAAACCACAAAACCTGCTAAACGACCCAATGCCCGAGCCCTAGCCTGTGTAGCTTAATCCTAAGCCCTAAACCATGCACCCTAAACCTTATGTAGATTCTACCTATAGTCTCCATTGTAGTTCATTTTTTTGGCTTAACCAAATATATACTAAGGAATGTATAAGGTATCCCCAAAAAAGGAACTACAATGGAGACTATAGGTAAGCAAGATGACGGCCAGGGAATCCCTGGAGGGTGCCGTGCTGGATGTGTTGGAAGAAGCGAGGCCGCCTCAAGCCCTGGGGTAATGTAGAAGCCCGAAGAATAGGTTTTGGGCTTAGGGTTTAGGCTTAGGGTTTAGGGTTTAGGGTTTAGGGTTTAGGGTTTAGTAGTGCTAGTCCTTAGTGTTGCTTGTTTTTTCATCATAGTATAGCATACTTCCTAAACCCTAAACCGGAAACCGTAAGCGAAGTCTTAAGTCACTGTTTAAAGTGTCCAGGCGAAACATGGTCAATCGGATCGGCATGTGCACAGGGATAGTTGGTAAGGACCCAACGCAATCACACAATCCGATACCCCTTCCTAAGTCCTCTGAGCTAGCTTTTTCTTGTTTGCTCAGGGTCCCGGCCCCCCATTTACTCTGCGTCATGAAGCTACAGCTACTAACCGGAACACGCACACGTAGCAGCGGTACTTGTCAACTAACTGGTTCCCAGAGAACCCAATACCCCTTGATTAAGTAATATACCTTAAATTATAGGGGCCTTGATATTATGATTTTCCTGAAATCATAGGGGCCTTGATATTATGGTTTTCCTGAAATTATAGGGGCCTTGATATTATGGTTTTCCTGAAAATATAGGGGCCTTGACATTATGATTTTCCTGAAATTATAGGGGCCTTGATATTATGATTTTCCTGAAATCATAGGGGCCTTGACATTATGATTTTCCTGAAATCATAGGGGCCTTGATATTATGATTTTCCTGAAATTATAGGGGCCTTGATATTATGATTTTCCTGAAATCATAGGGGCCTTGATATTATGATTTCCTGAAATCATAGGGGCCTTGATATTATGGTTTTCCTGAAATTATAGGGGCCTTGATATTATGGTCTTCCTGAAATTATAGGGGCCTTGATATTATGTTTTTCCTGAAATCATAGGGGCCTTGATATTATGATTTTCCTGAAATTACAGGGGCCTTGATATTATGATTTTCCTGAAAATATAGGGGCCTTGATATTATGATTTAGGTATATTCCTTAATTAAGGGGTCTTGGGCTCTCTGGGAATGAGCCAGGTCTGCATACGACGATGCGGCAGAGGCTTGAGAATCTTCGGGACGTGTGCCGTTTTAGGGTTTCGCTTGGGTTTTAATATTCAGGGTTTAGGGTGCAGGGGCTTAGGGTTTAGAGTTTAGGGCCTAGGGTTTCGCTTGGTTTTTAACCGGGCAGAGATCCTGTTTGATTAATGTAGGGGCCTTAATAATTAGAATAGGTTTTGGGGGGTATACTCTACTATAATACTATAATACTATAATGATCATAAGGAACGCCCCAAATAGTATAGGTAATTACATTAAGGCCACTATCTTAGGCTTTTGGTGGGATTTCCCCCAGAAGGAGTCGGAGTTTGGTTGAGATCGCGACGCGCAGTAAGTTCTGGCCGAGCAACTGGATCCCGAAAACAATCCCTAAGGGTCCATGTGCCCAAAGGCCCCAAAGTACCTATATATATATAGCAACTACTTTAAGGCCAAAGTACATACTATTTGGGTACGTGGACCCTCAGGGAACAGATGAATCGGGTGTCGCGGGGCTTGACCTCTTTTCTGGGGACAGTTGCCCCGAAACTTGGAATTTGGGCTGCGAGTCAACACTTTCAATGAAACCTCGCAGGGAAGAGTATAACTGGTCGAGCTGTGTCGTGACCCTGCTTTGAGGTATCTGCTCGAAAGACTTTGTTGTGCTCCAGGCTGCATACAAGTCTTCAAAGCAAGCAAACAAAGCTTGACAGCCGCACGTTGGTTCACGGTAACCACATAGTAGCGAAAAAATGTGAAGGCATGCAGGACATGTTGAACGTGACACCTTTGTGTGAAACCCGCCCCCAAACCATAGAACCCACCAGATCAACTCTAAAAAAGAGAACCATCACAAGAAGCAGTGCTAGAAGGTACTTAGTTACAGCATCGTATAACATGTTTCAAACGTTACGCAGGAGTCCGTACAAGCAATAAGGCTTAATATCTCGACATACGGGATAATGAAGTTGCAGATGAGCAGAAAACACAACATAAAAAAGCTAAATGTTGTGTCGAATGCTAGACGTTCATGTCCTTAAACCCTAAACCCGAAACCCCTAAACCCTAAACCCTAAACCCTAAACCCCTAAACCCTAAACCCTAAACCCTAAACCCTAAATCCTAAACCTTCATATCTCCCGTGCCGGGATTGAGTGTCTTGCGTGATTTACTTGGGCGCACTGAGGTTCATCACGAGAGTCCCCAAAACCCTACCCTAAGGGTCCATGTACCTTTATAGTAGATACTTAGGCCTTAAAGGGGTCCCTATATAGGTACTCAATGCCTAAGTATGTACTATATGGGTACATGGAGCCTTTGGGCTACCCTAAGGGTCCATGTACTCATATAGTATATACATGGGCCCTGAAGTACCTATATAGGGACTACATTAAGGCCAATTTTTTACTGTATGAGCACATGGACCCTTAGGGCTATATCCTAATCCCTCGAGTTCTGAGGTTCCTGCAACCAAAAGGGTTTAGGGTTTAGGGTTTTGGGCATAGGGTTCCGGATTTAGGGTTTAGGGTTCAGGGTTTAGGGTTAAGAGTTACTCTAAACCTCGAGCCCTGAGCCCCGCAACACCCTGGAAGGAACAACGTCGAAACCCAAACCCCCAAATCCCTATTCCCCAAACGCCGGTAACATCCCCGATCCTGAACCCTAACACCAAAAACCTCTACACAGATTGTAGATCCGAAGTCTTTCTATTCTGCAAGTTTCCCTAAGCTCTAAACCCTGAAACCCGGATCCCAAAACCCGACAGCCCTAAACGCTAAACCCATAACTTCGAAATCCTATACGCTCTCAATGGTCCTGGCCCTTACACACCCCTAAACCCCAAAGCCTAGCAACCCTTACGGTTTAGGCTTTAGGGTTTAGGGCTTGGGGTTAGGGTCTTTACATGCAGCCAGGCTATGCGCAGCCTTGGCTCTGCGAATCCAACCAGCGGGCGCTGGCGAGCAGGACAAGACATGTTGTTGCTTTCTGATTTGCTGCCACACGTGGAAAGCTTGCGTGGATGATCTCTCGTGGGAAGATGGCTGCAGCGGCAATGAAGTGATGAGGGTGGTGACGACGATGATGACGGTTGTCAGGGCGATGATGTTGATGATGATGGTGATGATGATGCTGATGATGATGATGATGATGACGAAGAATTTGATGGCAATGGCCATATTGGTTTGCTCGATGTTGTTGGTTTCGCTGCGGGCTGCTATTGTGATCGCTCGTGTCGACCCCTTTGGTGCACGCGATGTACCGGTTAGGAATTGGCGATGATGCTTCGGGGTCATGCGGTGGGGATGTATGGTACGTTCCTCGCTAGTAAGTATGGTCTCGGGCAGCTACTAGATGACTTTGCCATGCTGGCACATTAGCAAGAAGAAAAGTTGCTTCTGAGCCGCGTCATCCCCTGGCACAATCTACAACTAAACTTCAATCCCTGAACCCTGAAACCCTAAGCCCCCTACTTGAAGCTACACGCTGCTCCACCTCAGGCGATGCGGCTGTGGGACGAGTTTTGGAGCAGGCCGCGATTGAAGATTGTTAGGGTTTAGGGTTTAGGGTTTAGGGTTTTGAATAGGCCCCATCAGCGCCCGTATATAACTAGTACTATAGTACCTCATGATCATAGATCAAAACCCTATTCTGATGGTCAAGGCCTCTCTGTTGGGATAAAGTCGGCTGGATTCGGGTCATACAGCCTAAACCCTACACCTTAAACCCTAAACCCTAAAGGCGTAGCGTCATACAGCCTAAACCCTACACCTTAAACCCTAAACCCTAAAGGCATAGCATTGATTATTTCGGCTGCTACATAGAGCCGGAGGTTGCTTGGCAGTCGAAGCTCTGTCGTGATGTCGGCCTGCAAAAGTGGCTGAATATAGGGGCCTTCGTAACTACGGTTTAGGGGTTTAGGGTTTAGGGTTTTAGGGTTTAGGGTTTAGGGTTTAGGGAGAACAGGGTTTCGGGGTTCCTTTAAAGGGCCCCTTAAAGGGTTCTATGAGGGCTACTATAAGGGTTTAGGGTTCAGGGGCCGTAGTAATTAGAATAGGGTTTGGGGGATATATTATACTATAGTTATAGTAAGGAACCCTTATCACCCTGTTCTATTTATTACGGCCCCTACATTAGGGCTTTAAGGCTTTGGGGTTGAGGAATTAAGTAATGCGGAGCAGCTAGAATCGTGTTGCTACTCATGTCCTAAAACTTTTACCCTATAAACCCTTAACCCTATACAGGATCTAGAATAGTTGTCTTTTCGCGAACTATTGGCCGTACTCTTGGCCAAGAAGTTCATGCACGGGAGCTCATGTAAGGAATTACCGGCGAGATGAAAGTCTACAGCCCACTTGACCGAAGCCTTCGTTGATCCATCCAGGGATGAAGTCGAAGACAAGGTCTGGGCTGTGGAACTTCATACAATGAGATAGTGTTATATAATATAACAGTAAAAATATAACATAATGTGATATAAGTGTCGCGGGTGTATGAGTTTTGGGTTTCGGGTTTAGGGGGCCTTGGATCGGCATATCCGTTGTCGGCATTTTCGTTGCTACAGGAGCAGGGCATCAACAATCAGTCGGCCAAGCAGCGATGCTCGTCGTGCACAAAGTATCTGAGCTTTTGGTTTTAAGTATAAAGCTCCACTCTAAACCCTAGCACCCTGAAGCCTAAACCCTCAAACCCTAAAGGACCTTCTAGATGCTCCAAAAACCTTAGAACGTCGAACCCACCACCCTGAACAACCACCCAACCCGGAACCCTAAACCCCATGCGTTGTTGAAGCTGTCGCCTGGCAACAGGACCCCAAATTTCAAGTTCGAAGCGCCTCAAACCTCCTGAACCTTTAACTTCTGAAGCCCTGCCTAGAACACCCAACTACCCTTTACAACAAAATGGTTTAGGGTGTATTTAGGGTCTAGGGTTTCGGGTCTAGGGTTTAGGTTTTGCTCTAATATCCTCAATACCCACTGTTAAGGGTCACGAGGGCATTGCCAAAGGGCAGAAAGCCTATCCTATAAACTCATTGTCCTGAACGGTCCTTAAGCTCTGGGAACCCTATAAACCTTAAACCCCCAAACCCTAAACCGCTCTAGGAAAAGCTTTTCGGCCTTGGTCGCCTCCATACAGGCCGTTTCGGCTCCTTGGCCAAGGTTACTGCGAAGTGGCTGTAGGGTTTAGGGTTTTCAGCTAAAGAAGCTCTACATTATTATGGTAGACGATAACTATCCTATAGGCCTTACATGTAGAATCTGACCTCGCCCAAACCCTAGCCTACTCTCTAAGGCTTCTGCTTGGAGTTCCAGGCTCTTGATTTAGACTATCCATAGTCAGGGCCGGGGCATACGTTAGGGTTTCGGGTTTAGGAAGGCATTGGATTTAGGGCTTAGGGGCTTAGGATTTAAGGTTTAATTAGGGGGCTTCGGGTCTAGGTTCAGACTCAGCTCTTGCAAGCAAGGGAAAACTCAAACGGAGAGGTGTCCGGTCTATATGAACGTATCTGTGCATGGATGTTGGTCTGCATGCATGCATACATGCGTGCCTCATGTGTATGCTTGTTCGTTTGTTTGCTTGTTTGTTTGTATGCATGTACATCACTTGTGAACCATCCGCAGTACGTGACTGACTCTGACTGTGTTGTGGCAGCTGCAGGAGGATGCTGTACTGATTCAGTCGCTCGTCGCTAGTGTTCAGCAAATCTCAAGCTTCAGCATGGGCTGCGTTGCTGTATGTGCATCAGTGACCTATGCCAGTCACGTGCTGTACCCTGTGCTAGCAGAGCCCCAAATGAGTACAGTCCACCACACTGTTTCTTCGAAACCCAATGGCTTTGGTTCATGCGCTGCGGGTTTCGGGTGCCGGTGCCCTCAACCGCCAAAAGAAATAGTGTCATCTATATACCCCAACACCCGATTCTAATTATCAAGGCCCATAATGTAGGGGCCTAAATATTTACCTATACTATTTTGGGGGCTCCTTATTATAATCATACTATAAAGGACCC